>KK502415.1:2173992-2273992 GCA_000688735.1 Glossina austeni | reverse complement strand
CGTGGAAGTGATTGAAATGATTTTTCCGTGTATGTAGGGCTTCGATGACGTAGGGCGATCGATGTCTATAAAACGATAGTGAAAATATTCTTCGCAATGAAAGAGCGCAGTTACCATAAAGCCATGATTTTGTATTTAGGTCCGTTTGGATTGATGTACACAGCGTTGACATGAACGCTTTTCCTCCTTTTTTATCCAGGTTTGTCGCTTAGAGTGTTATAGTTTAGACTATGACCTTCTTCCTCTGCTGTGATCGGAAGGGTTTTCATAGACATTCGATTTTAATTTTCCCGACTTCGAGTAGTTAACGGGTAATCTGCTTAAAGGAAGCGATTGGATTCCCCTACGCTACGAATACTTTGATTTCTCTAAGAGCTTTTAAGGCATCCTTCGATTCTGAAGCAAAGGAAAACATTGCATGGGAATTGTTTTACAGAAATTGTTGTATAGTGCAGCAGTTGCGACCGATCAGGATAATATATAATGGATACTATGTAGTAATGAATTTCTCCTCTCCTATGGTGTTGGTGTGAAATTAAATATCGACGAGTAAAGGTAAATTCTTTCGGTTAGAAGAAAAATGTTGCAAGCTGAGGCTGATGGATGCAATTATGACATTTTCATTATCTGAAATGAATGTCCTTGACAAATGAAAAATGAGTTTTCACATATGAGCGGCTTTTTCATCAATAAATGTTGACGTTTTTGAGCTCAACATTTAAAATAAAAGTTTAATTACAAGTACACGTGCAGCTCTTCAAGTGAAGTAAATTTAAATTAAGCGACAATTTCCCGGAAGAGCTGCATTTGCCAGGTTTTTGTGTTTGCGCAGGATCCAGTAAGTGGATGCTTTTATTAAACTAAAAAGTGGGCAAAGTGTAAGCGAAGAAAGCACTTACTTCATGATGGTCGAGAACTTTTCGAAGAGTACAGCGACGAATGGGACGATTTATTGGCGGACAATACGCTGATGGTCGATAAGACTTGGATTGACTACAAACAATCGACGACCTGAAAATCATCTTCCGGATGGCGCCTTCCTTGTCTGTCCGCGTCAGAAATCGAATAAACCAATTCGAGAGGTTATCACTGTTAAGTTCTAAAGTCAAGGTAGACTCATGTACACTGACATGCACAATAGAGAATTAATTGATGTTATTTTAAGTGAGTGAAAAATTGTGCAGAAACAAAACCGTTTTATCCCTGCACACGCACTAGCTATATACAGTGATGAACAGTTTATATAACTCGTTGTTAGCTTAAACAGATTTGGGCATGTCCGTCACGATTATCAAGCGAAAATTTGTCTAAACGTATAAATTGATATCAAATTGTTTTTCTTTTTTTTTTATTTCTCTCGGCAGACATTAAGAAGAACGACTCGTCGACATCATAGAGGTTCAAATAATTTCATTTGAGGTTCGGATATTATAATAAGTAAATTCGAAAAATCTCCAAAAGCCCACGTTTTTCGAAAAGCATTTTAAATATTGTTATCAAATATATATATCGCATATATGTATGTCGTCTGTCGAGTGAAGATTACTTCGCCCCACATTACGCCCCACGCGTTAATGCATCGCATACATGTATATAAAAATTCGATCTAAGCCGTATATAATAATTTTATGCTTATTTTATTTATAATTCTAAATAAATAAATAAATAAATAAATAAATATTGTTATGTATGTAAGAACGCATGTTTATATGAAATAAATTGCAAAAATATAAATAACACTTATAAACTCTTAATACATACAAAACTTTCATAAGCACTCACTTTTTTTTTTTATATTCACAGTATATGACCGCTTTTATTTTTACAAACAAAAATATATATACGTACGTATGTGGATGTAAGTGAAGCTATGTAAAGCTGTTATAAGTGCTAATAGATCACCAAACTGGTTATAACTGGTTGCAGACGAGGTTTTCTATCTTATCGTTTGAAAATAATGTTTTAATATAATTTGTCTCCGTTTTTGTGGATACATTTATAGCTCGATGTGTATATACATATATATATATATATATTTAAGTAAATGAATATTAAATATATTTACTAGATATTAACTGCTTTTCAGTCTCTTCTCTTCAATAACATTCAAAGAACAAGTGATTAATTTCGGTCAGCAGATTGCTTTCATTGGAGATTCTTCTTCATCTTCTTTATGAAAAGACTTGCATGACTTTTTCATTTCTGTATGCATGGTGAAAATGTTCCAAACGTTTGGTTCTGACTCGACGAACGTACGCGCGTAAGAAAAGCTATATGAACTAGAAGACGTCCATTATATGTAATTAAACCGAGCGGTTAAGGTTTATTTGATGCGATTAGGCCGATATATGACGAACGGTTTCATCGTCTATTGTTCCTTCGATAATATGGGAAAGTTGTAAATATTTAAATAAAAGTCGAAAATTTAAATTAATTTTGGAAACAAGTGGAAAACAACTATTCCCATACGACTGATTCATCACTTGAGATAACTTAAAAGTTTGGATTTTTCTTTTTTAAGTTCTTTCACCTAAAAATTTCGCATCAGTCATTGATTATAAGTTTGCGATGAATATGAGCTAAAATCGTCTAAGAGTTGGATGATTCTTTCTAACTATATATATGAATATAAATAAGTTTTAAGGGATTTTGATTTATCGTTTTTGCATCTTTCTAGACGAATTGTTGTTGTTGTCATGTTGTTTTGTTCTCTTATTGAAGATAATTTGAATCTTTCGGTAAGCATTTGTCCCAGCATATCTGATGACTATGAATTCCATGCAGAAAGAACGACTAGTATTTCGAGGATGCTCCTTGAGTATCGTCATAAGAATTAAAGCTTTGTTCGGACATAAAATAAATCATCGATTGAAATTTGCGTTAATTACAAGATGTAATGTCTGACGAAGAGAGCGCGGAGGACAGGACACTTTATTTCAGTGTTGTTGACATTGTCAGGATATTTTTTTACAATACGACTCTATACCACTTGCGGTACTGGGTATATTGAGTTGGTTTGGATAGCTTTAACACCCAGAAGGACCTGAGATAGACTCGTCTTTTATTATACAGATCGCTTGCCTAACTGCTAAGCTTGTCTGTCCGTCTCTCCACGTATTGTTGTGTTCAACCTACAGTTCGTTATTTGCGAGATATTTCGATAAAATTTGATACACTGACGTGTTTTGGCCCAAGGACGATTGCTAATGAAAACAGTTCGGATCGGACCCATATAACGTCTTATAATATCAAAAAATAGTGTTCAGATTGTTGCGGTAAAAATCGCTTAGTAATACGATTTTGATGTTCCAAGTTGATGTAAAAACTTGATTGGGTTGAGATCATGCCAGGATTTGTTGAGCTCCCCCCTCCTATAAGTGTTTATACGAAAATTGAATCGATTGTAAAAATCAATTAATTTTCAATGCTTCTGGATGAAAATTCGTTCATAATAAAAATTTTTGGAAAACTAATTGTTTATATGTCAAAAAGGCCTTAGTAGATCTACTACAGGGAATTTTGATCACATGGGTCAATTTCTTAGACCGCATCATATATGGGGGCTTGCATGAAAGCGAACACATCTATGGCGAAAAAAAGTCTAATTTGTGGTTTTTTACGACTGGAAAATAAACAATCTTTGATAACTAAACTAAGTTTGCCAAATGTAGGGCTTATGCACGCTCCGTGAAAATTATACATTTGCATACAAAGAATGTACATTTTTTGGTATGTTATTTACTAATCGAAGTGGGGGTATCGAGTTAGGGTATCTAATTGTCAGTCTTGCCCGATTATAGGAGTCACTTGTGATTGTCGTAGCGAGTCCACTTTTCATTATCAGTAATGATATGTAGATTTTGCGGCAGCTGTTCGGAGATGAATAATATTCTGTCCATGCCTGTTAACTTTAATCTGTGTGGCACGCAATTTCCTTGCTTTTGGGCTCTTTGCCATGCCGTTGAGGCCTTTGAAGTGTAACGAAATTGCTTGTTTATTCTAAATAAATATAAGTTTTTTTTGTAGGTATGGGTAAATATTTTATTACAATTTATATAAAAATAAAATGCAATAAAAATGTAAACAATTCCGATACAATTTACGATACACTCGTAATTCTTTCGCATTTAAATTTTTCCTTTGCAATTATTTAATTAAATTTCTGTTTTAATATTTAAACCTATAATATTTATTTCGTCTATGAATTTTTTCGTGTCTTAAATACTTTGCGGTACGATTTTCATTTCTGTAAATGCAAAAGCATTTTTTCATTTTTTCTTATTATAGGCAAATAAACTTTGCTTTCTTACATGTGCGATTTTCGCGTCAATGGGCAGCGAGTGCTATTTCATGAATTTTCTTTGCTTCTAATGTCGATATGGAAAAAAATGTAATCGCTTTTCTCCAAAAACTACGAACTCTGTTTGATCGTAGCGTTATCGTAACGCGCCAAAGAATACTACTGTCAATCAAGAGTCAGTCGCATCAGAATTGAACATAAGTTAATGATATGGGCAAGGAGATGCTAGGATAAAATGATATGCCGCCATTTTGTTTTTAAAAACAAGTAAAACGACTATAGTGGGCCGCGGTGAACTGAAAAGTACCCTACGCAACCCTATAGTTATTTATATGACCAATTTTTTGAAATAAGGCATTACAGGACAAGTGGTCGGAAAAATTGTTCGCTCCGAAGTCATTTTCAATAGCATTCGTATTTGAATCAATACATACATGTCAGTGTACTGAATTTTTCCGAAATAATTTGGAAATTACGACCTGGAGATTAAGCACAAGAAAACAAGGGGGAGAGATGGAGAGACAGACAGACAGACAAGTATAGATCGATTTAGCATCTCATGTCCTTCTGGGTATTGAATACATTCGCACAAACTTAATGTGACCTTGCACTACAAGTGGTGTAGGGTGTAATTATTAGAAAAAACTATTTCAAGTCTCACACAATAATTATAACGAACACATATAGTAAATGTAAAAAATTGATTCCAAGTAAATTCAAAAAAATGACCAATAATGTGCCGCTCGCAGGATTGCATAGCCCTTTCATTACTACTACTACTAGTTTACAATTGTAATTACGATTCTTAGCCATGCAATTAAAAATCTTGATGGCACTTTTGTTTCGGAGAGCCAGCGTTTATTTGATGCGTCATATACATACATCTAGGAGAGACAAATGATAGATGAAGGAGGTTTTAATTGAGGATAAATTCATTTCTATCAGTGGAAGGCTGCGATGTCGCTTCGACGTCTGTGCAAATTTAATCGAAATATTTTTTGCTGGAAACAATCCGACTGTCACGTTGCGCGAATATGATTTCAAATTTTCTTGTTTATATATAAATATGTATTTTGTAAATCTAAACATTATTTTATTTTTAATACTAATCAGATTTATACTTAAATTTTTTTTTTTTTTACCGCTTTTCGATTAAAATGCACACCAAATTAAATTTCGATTGACGTCAGCAATGAACACATCAAAGAAAGTAACATCTGTCTTTTTGCTTTTCTTACTTTTATATTTTTAAGACCCCAAGAGACCTCTTAGCGATGATGATCTAATGCTAGTCGCGCCATTATTGCATACAACCCATGTACTACTACCCAACAGAACGCGTTCGTTGAACATTTGAGCGAGTGCTCTAATTATTAAAAACATTCGTATATGCATGGGGATAAGCACGAGATTCTCTTATATATGCATATAAACGAGTGCATGTTTCATTGAAGATTTCTATAAAATAAACAAAACTCTTAGAACATGCATCCAAAGTGCAAAGACTTGCAGTAAAAATTATCAGTAATACTACAGGCTCGGCTAATATAATGTATATGCTGCTTAGGTAACAACTAGCCCCGAACAAATTTTACTTAATATTTTACTATATAATATCTAATAGCTCGGCATCTGCATATGCATTATGAATACAATTTCGCTTGTCTATCTAAACAGGTACACGGTTCCCAAGATTCCTTGGGATGCATAAGTTTTCTAATTTTTATCATTGCAAAGGCCAAACGCTTGTACCACGCAATGCACGTTCCCATATGAATTAAACATATATCTCGCTAAAATACCGATATACGGAGTGGAAAACATTCATCTTAATATAATCTCGAATTTTATTTGGTATAAACACTCATAATGATTTCTCTTTAATATATCAACAGACACAGGAGAAGGCATATGAGAAGAAGATTTGTAATAGATCCAAGTCTTCCCGACTGTTTACACTTTCGTCAATAAATCAACCCATTCGTCATAAGTCATCCCTAAAACCGATTGCGCACACCTATATCCTTATGTTATCCACATCTCTATCAATCTTTATTCTCCAAAGAAAGGCACACACTACACTTTCTTTCTCTCTAGTCCCAGACGCTGAGAGAGATGTGAGGCAACTTAGAAGAATAGAATACACTCGACACCTAAACATATGAAGCTAGGCGTATAGGCACACACACACACAGTTCTGGTTGGCCATGGATGCGTCCAGAAGTACTTGCATAAATTCGGACATGACGTGGATGTGAAGGAGGACGCTTTGCACACTGTATAAGCGTCGAGCGAGGGCGGCCCCAAATCCGGGAGCCGGGAAGTACAGGCAACGATATGATTGATGACAGCATGGAGCGCCGTTTGCGATGGTAGCGGGCGGAGAGAAGAGATTGTCGAATCCAGTAAGGGAATTCCTCCTTCTTACCTAAGGTCGTACCAGAAGATGTGATGTAATAGCAAGCAGCCACCGCGGGGAGAGTAGTCGACGTGATGGTTGTGGGTTGTGGGTTGTGGGGAGCTAGTTTTAGTAGACGCCAGGGATGGCGAATTGTGCATGGTGCATGCTGGGACGAGCCAGCAGTCTCTTTTAAAGATTGCTACCTCCACCTCGCGTAGAAAAAAAATCCACACACACTCACAAACTATGTATATATATATATATATATATATATATATATATATATATATATATATATATATATATAGTTTTACAGGGTCACACACATACATATATATATACATATATATGTATATTGATATATGTATATATGAGCGTATTATATTACAAAACCAAAACAGACTGATAGACAGGCTAACAGGCTAACAATTTATACATTATCAGTCTGTTAAGGTATTCATAATGAAAATGAAAATAAAAATAAAAAACAAAAATAAATTAATATTAAAGCAACGTTCAAAGAGGCACTCACTCTATTGTGATATTGTGCATAGAATTCTGATTGAAATTTAATATTCACATGCACATCTCGCATACGTAAATACTGTATTGAATATAAAATTTGATGTCAGATTGGTTCTCAGTCATATAGAAAATTGATAAAACTACAGAAGAGAAACAAACACAACACGCAGCAGAATTGTAATTATTTATAATAATGTTTATGCAAAATTGTAAAAATACATAAATGATACGTTTTCATCCAATTACATCTAAAACTATGCCCTCAACCTGGGCCAGGAAATTTCAATATACGGCTTGCTCTCAACTCGAACCCCCTTAAAGTAAACAGCACACACATTGAGACTTTGCTTTGCATATAAAAAAGAAATCCTTATCTCTATATATACCCAGTATCCGCATGTGACACAATCCACTGTCAGTTGTAATCGCTACGATGATAATCGCAAATCACAGGCATTAACGAAAACCTGGCAGACATCATAATCGACTTGGTCCGAATCTTTTACTCGCTGGTAATAGTTTGTGTATAATATTTTATTCCGAGAAGAAGAACGAAGATCGAGTCACTCAATACTATGATTGTTCATATCGTACAATATTTTAAACTATCCTCTTCTTCTTTTTTTTCAATGTTGCAACATTATGTTTGATGCGAAATACAAACGTATACGTAGGAATTTCGGCTTATTACACAAACAGGTACAATTTGCGGAGCAAGCCGCTTAAGTCACTTTAAACTTGCGTCGGAGATCTAATTAAGAAAAATTGAAGATTATATTTTGAAACTCTATAATTTTGAGTTGATAATTTGAACAACTTGAGAATAATTTATTTTATTTTTCAGTTATGAGAGCGGATTTTATTCTTTTTCACATAGTTTTAAAGTCGTAACCGTGTTTTCTATAGACGGACAGCGGAGAGACAGAAAGGTGAATGTCTACAATGTCTTTTTCGATTAGACTTCTTGTGGCGAGTATAGAAAGCAAGAAGAAGAAAGAAAAAAAAAGCCGTACAAAAAATAACACACGCACATGCATCAGCGTATGAGCACTTGAGTTCGAGTATCGTATGATAACGTGACGCATGCATGTATGTATGCTACATACATACGCATGTCCATGTGCCTGTATTCGTGTATGTATGTATGTATGTATTTATGTATATATGTATGTATCTATGTATACGTACGTATAATAAAAAGTCTAAAAAATATTGAACCCAATAGCAGGAAGTACGAAACGAACGAATGTGCTTTGAGTTTGCAATGAACGCCCAATACTTTTTTATATCGCACAATTCATACTGTTATGTGGTCTATATAAAGATTATATGGTATTTTACATCATCTAAATTATGGGCTTTTAAAAATAACAGAAGAGAGAAGAAAAAAGGCAAACTTTGTTAAATTTACATATGATTACTACACAATTACAAAAACTGATGACAGCCTTCAACCCTTTTGTTGTCAGTTGTTTTCTTGTTTTGATTACGAATTCACAAAATAAAACATCATTAAATATGCACAATATGTACACAAACAATAATATAATAACAGCAGCAGCAACAGTACTGTAATAAAATAAATAATAGCAATAATAACAACAACAATAAATACTATTTTGATATGCGCACAGATTCATTCTATATATCGGTTATACTTCTCCTCCAGTGTTTATAATTTTTCTTCTTCTTTTTTTTGTCAATAAATAAATAAATAAATAAATAAAATCTGTATGATGTGCATGCACATGCACACACAATGCCCAGAGATGGGTATACATATGTACTAATACTTGAACATATCATTTGCATATGCAAGATGCGATGCGAAAACCCTACAAAACGTGAACACCTTCGATCCGAATGCGGGACTTTTCCGATCAAAGGCCCATTTTTTACCACTTAACGCTTTTGAATTCGAAAATAATAAGAAAAAGGAAGAAGAAAAAAGACAACTTAACCTATTTCATCTTTTCATCTTTGTATATGTGGCGCAAATCGGTTCATTATACGCTGCATTTCTTTCAAAGTGAAAATTACTTCTTCTAGACTCAAACGCCCAAGATACACAACACGTACAAGCTGTGCAAATGAATATCTGAATATAGTAATTGGATGAAGTAATTGATCGAGTATTTGCATCTCTTTACTTCGACAAATGTCATTTACCTCATTACTTATAAATGTCATCAATAAATCCAAAGACGGACAAGTGGGGCAACTTGTGTCGCACTGATGCTCAGAAATTACTTTTTTATTATTTTCTTAGGAAATCATTTAAATTCGAAGACCAAGCCACACATATGCATATTAAGAAATACGATGACCCTTATGTCCAATACCAGTGAAAGGTGAATCGTCAACCGAAAGCCCGTTTTGCAAGAGCGACAAATTTTAAGACGTAACTTTGACTTTTTTAAAGTTGCGAGAAAGAAACTTCACTTTTGCAAAGCTTCTTCCAACTTTTTATCTTTGGCGACCTTTAAGTAATTTGGAAGGGAATTAACGGATCGAAGTTAACTAAATTAATATCAGTAACGCTTTGAGGGAAGACACTTGTTTTTCAACCTCTTCCGCCTTCTAGCTCATAAGAATCGAGATCGCATTACATATAAAAGGGGCAGTGATGACTCAGACCTCAGATCTTGTCACACATTCTATATGTAAGGATCTCAAGCGAATTAAGATGAGGGTAAAAACTATGAGCATTTCGGTACGTAGAGTCAACTAGAAGTGAAAAACGGTTGTTCTACCGTGTAATTCTTTATACGAAGGTGAAATCGTATCTTATTTTTTTATTTTTTTAAAGACCGAAAAGATATGACATGCGATGTTGGTCTCGTTTCCTATTTACAAAATTGAGAATCAATGCAAAGGCACAAAAAGTTTAATTGTGAAAGTTAGGCGAAATTAAGAAGAAAAAGGTACCTTTTATTACATCAGCATGGATAATAAAGATATGGAGCAGCTGGCGCGACTGGAGTTTCTTGAACTGTTTTGTACTCTCTATCGTTTTTTTTTTTTTTTTTTTTTATTTTATAAAAGCTTTTCTTGTACATTCTTAGTCAGTCCATTTAGGCTAATCTTGTTGGTCCGATCGCAAATCGGTCACAAGGTGATATGTACTTAGCTTCGAGTTTAACAAACTGACCAAATCTTATTAGTTATGTTTAACAAAAACTTGAATTTTTCTCCGTTTCGTTTTGATAAAAAAAAACACAAATAATGGAAAAAAAAAACACGTTCTAACGAAATTTAAAAAAAAAAGAAATGTTCGTTCTACAAACGGACTAACAAAGTTATTATGACCCCTCGCTGGTATGCAAATACATAGTGAGCGAGAGTAAGAGCAAGTGAGAGCAAATCGCATATATTATGATTCAAGAGCATAAAAACACAAAAAAAAAAACACAAAAAAAAAAGAAAATAAAAAATAAATAAATAAAAAAATAAAATAAAACGCACGATCAATAAATTAAATGAAAAACATATTTTTGCAGACTAAACCACATGCAAAGCAAAGAAAACGCAAATGACACAAATAAAAGAAAACAAAATACATGAAAAAAGCAAAATAAATAAAAAGAAACACAACAACAACTAATTGAAAATGAAAAAAAAGTGTTAATTTATTGATTACTTTTTTCTGTTTGCTTTTTGTTTCTTTTTATCATAATCGTTTGTTGTTGTGTTCCTTTTCTCCTATGTTGTATTTTGTTTTTGCTTCTTTTTTTTTTCGTAAATTGTTTGCTTTAATACCATGAGTATACACATGAATACACACACCTACATAGATCCGAGCACCAAAGTACATTGTGGCTGATTTTTTTGCTTTTTTTTTGTTTTGTTTCGTTTTGTGTGTGTGTGTGTGTGTGTGTGTGTGTGTGTGTGTGTGTGTGTGTGAATGTATTTACTTTTTGTACTTATTATTCAAATACACAAGCAGCAACAACTACTGATTGTACACATTAAAGTTACAGATATACATATACACATGCACATACACATATATATATATATATATATATATATATACATAGATACATACATACTACATAACCCAGGCATGGGCAGAATGTTCAACAAGCGTTGAAGCTGTCCATAAACGATGCATCAGATACGTATTTGCTAGCATAACGCTTGCTTTCTATATTGAAGAGGAAATATGCCGATTATCATATCGATTTGTCTGATATATATATATATATATATATATACATACCTGAGGAAGTAGTATTTTGCATCTGGGATATATTTAGTGTATATATGTAAACGGGAATGGAAAGTTGTGGGAGAATCTCAATAATTAGATTAGCAGCAATAAGCTCGATGACGTTATATATAAAAGGAATCATACGAACAACCAGTTTTGTCAGGAACTTCAAACAAAAAGCCCGAGTTTCGCCGGCGCTTCATGAATTGAAAGCTTTTGGTTTGCATGTTGTTTTACAACATCTATATGTAACGGAGTGAAAAATATTCCCTTCATTTCGTCTATTTCTTTATATCAGGGCAGCTAATGGGGCGCTTAAGCGAAGGAAACGGAGTTTTACAAAAGATCTTCAGTGACACTTGAAATATTTCACTTCAGTTGTGACTCTGTATAATACTAAAAGACAGTCCATACGCATAGGCAGCACCACAATGACCATGATAGCCCACTGGAGTCAACCGACCGAATCAATTGTCAAAGTTTTGATGCTTAGCGTTTTTGGAGATTTGAAAACAATTTCTTACGCAAGAAGTTGTAAACCTCAACAAACGATTTAAAGATTTTCAGAAAGGTATGCTGTATATATATATATTTGGGTAATTGTGAGCTCGACATGGCGGTATAAATAGTTATGCATTGCTTATGTGCACGTTAGAATTAAAAATTTTGAGAGATTGATTGGGTGGGAGAGGGAGGGAGAGGTTGTGTGCGTGTGTGCGTGTGTGCAATGAAAATGCAGCCAAATTTCTTAGAATGTATTCTGAAATAACATTTAATAACTGGTAATGCTTCGTATGTGCCTTCTAAAATGATTCGACAATTCCTCGGATCATATATCAATTCAGTCTATCATTAAAGCATTTAATCATTTAACACTTGCTATGCGTTTAGCCCCAATTGTAGGGTAATAGTACCGTGTAATGTGTATTTGTCATGATATTTTTATTTTATTTTCATCTTTTTCTTATTTTGTTTTTATTCTTTTATTTGTTTTATTATTTATTTATTTATGTTTTGTTTTTTTTCTTTTTTCTTATTTTCGACGTTTAAGCAAACATCTAATCAAATAACAAGAGATGAGGTGGACGGTAAAAGGTAAGAACGCGATGACAACAGCAAAGAGCAAGCAAAATACAGGCAACAACGATTGTGTTATTGTAGCTATTGTTGTGTTTGTTGTAAAATATTTTGTAGATCCAACAGAAACAGCGAAGAAACAAAATCAAAACAAGTATCGCATACAATCAACAAAACCTTAGTTTAATATACTTGTTTATATATATAAATATATATAAATATATTTATATATATATATATATATATGCGCGATGTATGTATGCATGCAAGAAGTACGTGTGTGAAATGCATTGGGATATGTAAACACTTATACACACACACACACACACATATATATATATATATATATACATATACACACAGCCAGACACAGGCAAAAACACAGCAATACATGCAGCCATGCATACACAGTCGTAGATACATAAATACGTGCATACATACGTAAGTACAAGCGCACATACAAACACATCGATACGCATATACAATCTTATAGACCCGTAATCGCGGTCTCGTAAGCAATGATGAAGTGTCGAGTATAAAAGTCTCACTGCACAGCTGTTAAGCAGTTAGTTGCCTGAAAACACTGCTGATATTCACAACGCTTTAGAGTACACGTGCGTTAGTTAGATCTTCCACTCTACTTTTCTAACACTCTCCCTTGATTTCGTATACCCGCGTAACTAAAATTTATATATTGTGAATTAAATATTAATGAATGTTTAAAAATAAAATAATAAATAACGAGAGTGTAATGGATTTTTAAAAGATTAACTAATAAGAGGAGGAGTCCAAGCAAACTAAAAAAAAAAAGAAAAATAAATTTTTATGAATATCAGAGAGCGTGTACGCAGCTTAAACTTTACTTTACTTTAATTAAACTGAATTAAAGATAATTAATTAGTTTTGAAAAGGAAAAAAATAAATAGTGGCCATTAAATCCAGACTGTGCATATACATAAGATTGCGGCTGGAAAGATAATAAACAGATATATTTTTAAAAGAAAAACTAATTCGTTTGCCGATAAAACCGAAACGAAGAATTAATTATATTAAAAACTTTGTTATAATCGTGTGCAGTGAATGTATGCCGTTCGCTTCGCGACTTTCGAAAAGTGATTTGAATAAAAGTTTGAACATTTTCACACTAAATCCAAATACTGTCCTCAACAATAAAATGGAAGTGTTAACCGTACAAAATCAATACACAGATCAACGCTACAGGAATATCGCTACCAGTCGCATTAAAGGTGAGCATATGGTACCTTATCATCATCATCATCATCATCATCATCAACAATATCGATAAATAATTACAATCGTTTTTCGTACAATGATGGACGAATCGTAGATTCGCATAAAGTAAACAAATCTTCATCGGCCTAAGTAACAGAATTGTTAATGTAATTGTGTCCGTCAGTCCGGACTTCTGTCTGTGTCTACCTATTAAAATTACAACCGCAATTCTATCACTTTGCTGAAAATATTAAATTTCGTGTTCGTTGCCTGTTGTCTGTCTATTCACATTGAAATACGTTCACAACTGACTGAGTGAAATCGGTCGTTGTGGATTCGCCCGCCATTAAAAGTAATCTGAAAATAAGATAACTAATCTTTAATACTAATCTCACTCTGAGATTAATTAAACTTTTCCTTAATAGCATGTATTGGTGTATGTAATTATTTCGAGGCGCTGATATGTTATGTCAAAAATTTGACATTCGGGTTCGCTATGCCTATGTTAGGCATATGTTAAGCTATAGTTATATTGTATACACGCTACTTGACGTTTGCAATCTTACGATACGTATTGAATCGGGTAAGGGAATCAAACGATTTGTGGGTGTCGGAAAATCCAGATAAATAGAATTCCTATCTTGCTTGCTTTCCCATTACGAAAAAAAGAAAAAAAAAAAGAAAAAAACGAGCGAAGACATTATTATACAAATTACAACAGCAATATTTTTTATTACACTGTTATCAGTTTTTAGATACGATTTTTTTATATTTGCAATACAGTGCATAAATGTACAGACTATGTATATGTTTGGGTATCTTATTGAAAAATAGAACAAAAAGTCAAAGCCCCCCATACAGAGATAACGCTTGTAGAGATAATGATTCCTTTCAATGAAAACGAAAGAAAATCTTTTTCATTTTTCCAATGTAAGTTATAAAAATTGAATATAAATTTAATAAAAGCCGTAAGGCGCTCAACTTCTTATTGGCTAGGACTGTGATCATACTTTTGGAAAAAGCAAATTTTACAATGTAAGATTTTACATTCGGAAAGTGTCCTGAAGCAACAAGTTTCTGCCCAATTTTAATTCTGATAATCTCTTTACTATTTTCTCGCATGAGATAAACGCATGCGCAATACGAGGAAATTGCAAACCAATTTTAGAGAGTCCAGTTGCGACTGTTTAGATAAAATGGTCAAGTGATTGTAACAAGCAGATAACCTGTAGAGGTCGACTCCCTGATATATGCTTTCCCTTAGCGTAAATCTTGCATGCCCATCATCGAAGGCAGGTCGATAAGTGGTTAATTGTATTGGTGATTGAATTTCAACTTGTATTCTGTCCATTACTATTATTATTATTATTATTATTGCGGTCACTTATATAACCCTCTATATACATATAGTTGTTAGTTTCTTTTTTGTGTGTATTTCAACAGATTTTATAAATTTTGTTGTTTTTTTTTCCCCTTCTTTGCTTTCTTGCCTTATATTTAGATTGGTCGAGATCGTTGAATAGCGATTCCCGTGGACAACAGGAGCAACAACAGCAACAACAACAGAGGGAACAACAACTGCATTTGCAATTAACTGAAGAGCAATTCGACTGTGGCAGAATCGAAGAGGCAGCAATCAATGAGCTTTCGTTACGTTTGCTGTCCGAACTGCGTGTGGCGAAAACTCGTAATCTTACCTGCACAGAAGTGTCCTTACCAAGCGATCTCACTATGCGCATAGCGACCGACATCGTACGCGTGTCAGAACGTGAGCCTTGCGGTGTGCGAGGTTGCACCGTGTTTATAGAATACGAAGAAGAGCCCAACAATGTTAGACGTATTGCTAAACTGAAACTAGACGAAGAAATGGTGTCAACTTTTGAAATTTATTTAACATTAAGGCAAGACAAAAGAGGATGGACTGCGTTACTACCCCAGTTCATTAAAGGCCTGTCACGGACGGTAACGATAAGCCCCGATTATACCATTAACAAACGTAAATTGTATACGCACGATAGCAATTGAAGCTAAATTATAGAATCAGAATTTTTGATGGCATTGCCGAACAGCAGTCTTCTACGAGTTAGTAGGAAAGGAACACGCGGAGGTCAAAAAACAAGTATTCATTCACGCATATGTAAGGCAAAAGGGCGAAGAGTTCAGGCAGCCTCGCTGTGCAACTCTGTTTGTTGCGAAAGAGAACAACTTTTAAAAAAGAAACGAAACTCATCAAATGAGTTATAGTGCGGTGTTGTTGCAAATTTTAAGTAGATTTATGCGCAATGTTTTCAAAGTATTTTGTATGTTTTTTTGTTTTTGTTTTTAATTTTTTTTTATAATTCATCCCACCTGTACACTCGCCAGACTTTCTTAGAAGAAGAAGAAAAACAAAAAATTGAAAAACCAAAAGAAAAACAAATCAAACATATCTTGTAAAGTTTCCTTAGTTTTTTTATTTTTTTATTTTTTTATTTTTTTTTTCATACACTCTTAAATGACTCTTTTATCCACTATTCACACATACACAAATACGCATCCACACAGACACAGTACATTATTAGTTAGAGTTATAAGTGAGAAATTCATTTTCTTTGTACTTCATTCACAATTCGAGCAAAAGAATTAACATTTCATGGACAATACATAAATGATTTGCATTTATGTTTAATTTTATTTTCATTTTTTTTTTTCTTTTCTATTTATATAAGTTTATGGAAGCTTTTGCTCGAAAAAAAAAAAAAAACAAAAAACATTTCGTTGTAAGAAGGAAAACTCATGAAAAAGTGTGATATTTACTAAGTGTTTTTAATTTTTAAGCGTTTCTTTAATGTCTATGCCACAGCAACAATAAAAATGAAAATATAAAGCAAATAATAATAATAATAATAACAATAATAATAAAAATTCATAACAATAACAACAACATTGTTATAATACTTTACTACATTGCTGGTCTAATTGTAGTTACAGCCGTTGTACTGTTATTGTTGCCATTGCTGTTCTTGTTGTTTGTTTTATTATTTACCTTAAAATTACAAATTAGTTCGTTATGGTGCCGCCTTTGTCATCATAATGAAATGCAAAGTATTTTTTTTTTTTTTTTTTTTTTTTTTTTTTTTTTCAAAAACAAAAAGAAAAACAACCAACAACAATAAGAACAACATTAACCACAAAAACAATGAAAACTAATAATAAACCGTAAAATTATTATACATTTTAAGTACAATAGTAAGATAAAGCGAATTTGTATTGAAATAATAAACAAGAGAATAAACAGCAAACACAACATCAAATCAAATGCGGAAAATAATGCAATTTTATCGGATTTCATTACATACACACACATACACACACACACACACACACACACACACACACACACACACACACACACACACACACAAGTTTGTATATATCTATTTGTATTCACTTATATCTTCAACAGTTTAAATGTAATTTGTGCTTGGTTTTTTTGAGAACAAACACACACACACACACGCACACACACACATAAGCATATATAAACGAAGTCAGTCAGATCTACCTAACTAAGGCTCGAAGTCTTAGTCAATCGCAAGAGGAAGCAATGAAGAACTTAGATACCATCATACTGCATACAATGACCATGACTTACGAATTTGAGCCCTAGCCGGCGCAAGGTATCAGAATGTATGCGCCGACCGAATTTCAGGCCGAACATATATGTATATTAATAAGTACAATAACGAACATTTTAACTGTAGAAATATAATCCGTGATAATATATAAATTTCATTATATTTGTATGGATGTAGTGTTTAGAGATGTTTAGACTTTTAAAATTACAATACAAAATATAAAAAATAACTTTTATAAATAAATTTAAAAAAAAAGAAAAACGTATTTCATACGGAAACTGTTTCTATGAAATACTCTCACAAATATTAAAAACATAAAAACATTTGTGTTTTTTTTTTTTTTTTGTTTTTTATTTCTTCGATGCCTTTAAGTAAACAAATCCGACGAATACGGTGAGAGTTCCTTTTTTCTCTTATTTAGCTTAAAGTTGTCCTACATCCTTTCTAAAGTTCTTGAGGTACATAGCACACATATCACAACAACCATGTTAGGTGGCCTTACTTGCCGCTTTTCAATCTTTAATCGGTTCTTCTCGAAGCATCTTTAACTATAAATGTTTAAATTGTTTATTACTTTAGCAGCCATTTCGTTCGCAGGCTCTAACTCTCTTATTAAATATTCTACGGCACTTCGCCTAATCGTATTCTTGACCTACTTTCGCCATAAAACAAATATCAGAAATTCTAACCTATTATCAAACGAAGGCCTACTTTTCACGTGAATCTTTATATGAGAAGGGGTCCGAAAAATAGACTTGTGTAGTTCACTACTCTTCGCTACTATCTGCTTTTATTCGAATTTGGTTCGATCTCTATGTCGTCTATATTTCGTCGTGGCGCAAGTCCTCCCCCCATTGACTTTAGGCTTTTAAAGCTTTTCCTCTTGTTGTAAAGAGAATTTAAAGCAACTCTGAAACTGGAGAGCTCTGGCAGAATCCGAAACTGATGGCATGATCAAGAGTCGGTTCTTGTTCCGTTGTGTGTCTGTGTGTGTGTGTGTGTGTGTGCTTATTGCAAATGCAAATTTTCAAATCAGTCGTCGCTGTGAAACTTGTTTGGGAATTAAACTGAGATTGTTTGACGGATGTCTTCGATGCCGAAATTTTTGATCAATGCTGATACTTTGTACACAGCCACACTCCACATTGCCATTCTATGTTGGGACAGCTGGTATAGTACGACTTGTTGTGAAAATGCTTGCTTGATTCTGTGCAATGGCTTCTATTTGGTTTCCTATTAAATGTGGAAAGTTGAAAATCTTGAACCTTTTCGGCAAAATGCTGTTCAAGGAAGAAACTACTTATTGGATGCGCTCGGGGAAGATGTATCAAGCGAAGGCCAATTCTAAGATTGATTTGCAAAATTTTGTTTATGTTACAAGGTCAGCTGAAGCTAGCGGCACCAAAATAAAAGCATTAAGCTCGTCTTTCATTTGGGCAGAAAAAATGAAATTAATTTGTCGAACTGACCGTTCGTAGAAAAGTATTAACCAGAATAGATTTGCTTCGACCATCGACTGACTTTACAATATCTGTGCCTCTAAACTTATTCTAATCTTCAGTTAACTGCGAATGATTGCTCAAAATTAGAGGATGAGCTCCTTTTTAATCAATATTAAGGTGAAGTGAAGGGAAAAGAAAAGACAAGTATTTGTTAAGCTCGGTGATCTTTTGAAACGTATAGAATGTGCAGTGGATTTCTGAATTGATTTTCTTGGCCATGAACGCAGAAAGCTGCTGCTTATTTATTAAAATGACTGAATTTCTGTTTCCGATTAGCATTCGGCAAACTTTGTATTTAATTGCTCATGGAAGGACATCGTGCATGAGCAATTGCTAGTTTCATTCTATTCGATTACATGCACAGTTATATGCACAGTTTTTCAGAAAGCAAACGGTGCAGTATTAACGTCATCTATACCGGTATACTGTGTGTGATGATGTACTATCTAGTCAGGTTCCAAACCCACCCGGCAGAAGTAAAGCGAACG
The DNA here is from genome assembly GCA_000688735.1 of Glossina austeni. Taxonomy (NCBI): domain Eukaryota; kingdom Metazoa; phylum Arthropoda; class Insecta; order Diptera; family Glossinidae; genus Glossina; species Glossina austeni. The sequence goes on along the minus strand of KK502415.1, from coordinate 2,254,636 downwards.
GTTTGGGGTAATTGGGGTAACAATTTTGGCATTATAGAGAGTTGCAATATTTATGAAGAAGATCAAAATGATTTTGAATTTCACTCTTCTTACTCTGCCGACTCTGTCGATCATTGTGTGCCTCGCAGATATTTCAAAGAAAAGACATCTCTTGGGAAAGTAATAGATGAGCAGTTTTCTTTAAATAACCGAGTCAATGCAAAATTCATGTGCGCTCAACATCTTTCTCTCCGAACTTTTTACAGCGGTGTGAGTGAAATATTTATATAGATAAACCGCTGACAGCTAATGTGCTATATAGTTCGTGTGCTCTTTGCTTATGCTTGCTGTATCTCAACTCTCTTTGAGTAATGCATTTACTGCATATTGCCCACAGAGCCTTAGCACAATCCTTACTCTCGTGCTTTACGTTCAGTTTATTTTGCGATTTTGAAGAAGCAGATTGTTGGGTGTTTTCGAGAATAAAAACATTGCAGAACGAGACTGAGGCGAACGCTAACAATGGTGCATTCGAGGGCAAATGAAATCTGGATTTACTTCGATAACAATAAAGCAGAAGGTGTTGCCACGTGTAAAACGTGTCAACAGCGTTTAAGGAACAATCGTAGCTACAACTTGCGACAACATTTGCGTAAATTGCACAACATTGATTTGGAACCAAGGCCAGAAGAATTACCTCATTATTCACCGCAGCCGTATGATGAATCGCAAATAAAGGATTTGCTAAAGGTAGCGAAGCGTAGAATGCTCGAAGATCAAGAAATGGCCGCAAAACGAGCTCGCAGACGTCTGCCGATCGAATTGGAGAAATCAACTATGATCAACGCTGTCATGGGCTTAGTTGTTCACGACGGCCTGCCTCTAAAAATTTTCGATTCGAAATACATGAAGACATTGCTAAATCCCATATGCGAATCAATGTCTGATCTTGGGGGCAAAGAATTTCATATTACGAAAAGTGGATGTTATCACGCTTTGGATTTAGTGGCTGATTATATAAGAAGAAGCTTTGCTAACGATTTAAATTGGAGATTGTTATCGTTAAAATTTGAGAGTTTTTCAGAATCGGAACCAGGCATACGACGCGTTATTGCTCAATACGTGGACAAGAGTCAGGTGGCAGCGCGCATTCTAGGGCTTGTCGATTTCAATATCAGGAGTTCAGAGAAAATCGAAAATAAGCTTAAAGAGTTGCTGAGTAAATTTCATGTCGATATAAAGCAAGTTATCGCAGCTTGCGATTGCAGCAGACTAGCTCGGCATGGAAGCGAAATGAGTAATGCCGAGTACATGGACTATATTGGAAAGTTTGAAGAGTATAACGAAATTGTAATGAAAGACATTAAAATCTCCCGCCACTTAGGGCATATAGCGCAACTGTGTGCCTTTGATGTAATAAAAAATAAAGAGGTTTGCAGTTATATTCTGGAATGCCGAAATATGGCTCGATTTCTTAGTAATCCGAGTAATGGCTATTGCGAAATTCTCGAAAGCAAAGAGATGCGAATACCGAAAGTCGATTCACCCTGCCTGTGGGGCTCGACGTACGCCATGATGGAAGCTTTAAAAGCCACTACACTTGTACTAAGAAATATTAAATTCGAACCACTCGAACAGGAAGAGGATAAATTTAATCTTAACGAAGATCTATGGAGTTTCATTGAGTCGTATTGCATAGCAATGGGTTCACTGCAAAAGGCGCTTATCAAGTTCAGCCAAGAGGAGCTGCATTATGGTGACTTTTATGCTCAATGGCTTAAAACGAAGCTGATGACAGAGAAATTGCGCCAGATACATAAAAATAAGAAGAAATTTTGCTTAAAGTTGATCACTCTCTTGCTGCAAAGTTTCGAAAGTCGGAGCAAGGAGATGCTTCACCATAAGCATTTGTATGGATGTCTATTTTTAGATCCACGTTTTCAGCACACTTTGAATTTGGAACAAAAACTTGAGGCAATCTCGTATCTGAAGCAGTTGTGGAATCGTGCTAAAGTTTTTCGATCTAACGCAATAGAAGAGAAGCGCACGACAAGTAATAGCGATAATGTCAAAAATCTAGTAGAGCAACCTTCAGAGCTTGTGGACGATGAGGATGCCTTCTTAAATGAGTTCCTTAGCCAAGATATACCGATCCGAGATAGAACGGTGGACGATGTGCATATGAAAATTGAAAAATTTAAATTACCCTTTCAACTGGTCGACACTAATGTGTTGCAGTTTTGGCAAGAGCAAACTTTCAGCGAACCCGAACTCTATATACTGAGCTCTGTTTGCTTTGGTATGCCCATTACACCGGTAAGTTGAAGGAGTCTATATACGTATATGCATTGTATTGCAAAAGATATGTGTAGAGAGTAATTTTCTGTCGTTAGATATCGCCAAAGACCAAAACACTATGTTCGTTAAAATCACTCACGAATGATAGCAGCGCTGGCCCAAGTGGTGGAACATTGGAAAATTTAATATTTGTACGATTAAATATGCATTTGTTGAGTAAAGCTGTAGCTGCTTTGCCTTTATTTGAGCAACGGCCGCTAATAATTGCAAATTTCGATAATGATGATGATAATGATAATGATGATGATGATGATGATGATGATGATGATAATGACGACTTTGAAGAAGACGAAAATAACTCCACCTCAAAATCGCCAACGACATAAAGACATAATAACCTTAAAATAATATAATAATATGTATGTATGTATGTATGTATGTATGTATGTATGTATGTATGTATATATGCATGTATCTCATGAAATAATTATAGTTTAATTTAAAATGAAGTAAACAAGTGATAATAATATTCACTTGAATATTTTATTAAGCAATTAAAGCAATTCTATAAGTCAACCATATGAAAATAATAGTCTCGCTCTCATACGGTAATAGATATTCAAATTAACTTGTGCTGCAAACGTCGACTCGTAACATCATATATATTGTATTGCATATGTCATGTAAATGAATTGCGTTTTATTTTATTTGCTTTTTTTTTTTTTATTTTTTTTATTCTATTTATTTCATTTTGTTATTATTTATTCTACTTTCACGCACTGACTGATGCCTACTACTGTTATTAGCATAACCTAGTCAAACCGACCGTCTTACTCTTATTCGCGTTATATGAAAACAATTATTGTTACGGGTCATTAATTATAATTTGAATAAATTAACACATCATGGCATGCAACAGTCAGTTGGACACGGAATCGTTCAATAATTCGACTATCAACCCGGGGTATAGCTGATCCACTTCATATCTTGTATATATATAATTATTTAATTACATTAAGATAGGGATTTTTTAGTGAACTTTTATTAGTTGCTCACAGGTGATTACTTGAACAAAAAAAAAAAAGAAGCGAACTTAAAGATGGTATCACACTTAATACTGAATCACTGCAATATTTGCAATCAATTTTCATTACATCGAGGGCTTAGAATCAATTTCAATTTATCTATGAAGAGGATAAGAAGAAATGACATTTTCAAAAATCTTATCGAATTTCGACGGTTAACCTCTGAAGCTGACTAAGCTTTGGCCTTTTATTGCTGCCTATCCACTTACAACCTTAAGGAAAACGAACGTATAGCGGGCATATTTTTGACGAAAAGATCAAGTTATTGTCATACACGTCGCTTTGCTCTTGAAAAAGTTTGTGATTAGCAGAGAGTTGGATAAATCACCCCCAGCCAAATTACTTCTTCACCTTATTTTGTGTATCTCACTTACGAGCCGGTCTTACTACTGCATTTATTTGTCGTTGATCGTTGATTTTCTAAAATTCTGAAACCCTGAATTCGCTTCCTTCCCTGGAGCATTTATAATGGAATAACTATTAGTCATAATCAATTTGTATAAACAACAAGAACAACACCTTTGGCTAGAAGCCCTAGCGGCCACATAAGACATAAGACAGGCCGCGTTAACCGTAAAATGCATATTTCTCAATTTCTGAATGTGTTACGCAAGTTCTTCGCTCCTATTAAACTATAATATTAGCTCTGCTATGTTCTTTGAAAACTCTTACATCTAACATATAACATATATGTCGATAGTATTTTTCTTCTTAATTTTATTTGACAAACAGAAAATTGAAATTTATCGCTTTCATAAATGCGTTTGAGCAAAAGGAGTTGAATTTCGCTTAACGAACGAGGCTTAGAACGCATTTTCATTATCTCGAATATGTACCGGTTACATTAAATGAATTAAAGGAGAAGCCTAAGTAGCTTTTAGTTCCATTGGCCGATTCGTCAGAAGTACATATAAATGAACATTTCTTAAATATATGCACCTCTCGGAGATAAATATCATTTAAATAACAAAATGTTATGCATGTTATAACAAAATGCGTTGCTAAAGGATGAGAAAAAAAAAAAAAAGAAAACGCAAACAATTAAGAAAACTATATACACTTGTAGCATATGTTATATTTCCGCTACATAAGTTGAATATAAAAATCGCTTAAGCTATTCGTCAGTTTGTCAGAAGGTCGATCGGTTACAATTCCATATAACTTTTTACATATAATTCCGAAGAGCATTCATTATAAGAGTTTTAGCTGCCGTACGGAGGGTTGTGGCATTGACTACATTTTATCGAAGTCTAAAGTACTAGAGACATGGATAGATTAACGGACAACCGATTGACTTGACTGATTGAGTTAACATCAATAGCCCGATCGCTGCCAATTTACAACTTGTATAACTTACGCAGATATTACAAATGGATTGAGAAAATGAATATACCTACTGCATAAGCGAAGCGTGCGAGTATAAAAATCTCGAATGCAATAAACAACAATAAACGCTGACAAAAAGGTGTGTCTGCATATATAATATATACCTTTTAGTATACACATATGTAGTAGACCCGGCTAAAACCAGCTAAAAACAACATGCACATATATATATATATATATATATATAAATCGTATATTCGACGTATTAAACGTAAACAACAATATGAAGCGAGCCAAATCGAAATTCCACTTACACGCTCTTTCACTGCTCGCCGCTACCATTGTTATTCCTACAGTTTGTGCTGAAAAGAAATGAAATGGCAATGCAAAGAGATACGCTAATGATATTCAACGTTTTTGTTTTTGTTTTTCTTTTTTTTTTCTTTTTGTTTTCTTTTTTGTTTTTCTTTTTTTTTTTTTTGTTTTTATGGCTTATATGTGTGATCGTGTTCAATTATAAAACCCCTATAAAAAATGTCGTGCGTAAGAAGCAATAGTTAAACTTGAATCGTCTGGATTTCACTCGATTTACATATATAAACAAAGGAGCCCAAGTTATACTGAGCCTTTTTTTTTTTCGAGTAGACATTTCAAAATACATGTTTTCGCTCAATTCATACTTGTATGCTATTATTAATCTTGAGATGTTGTTTTCAAACAATTCAATATAAGTATGAAATAATTTGTAGTCACATAGCCGTATGGCTTCTCGAAGTTTTGCCTTCTTGCCTAACCAATAATTATTTTCAATAATTTCAATTGAATTTACAAATTAATTATCAGAACACTTTTAGAACAAGCATCGCAAACTTGATATCAAAGTCTGCCATTGATGAGAGAAAGGAACTTTACGAATCGGTAACAGAGTATATATAGTAGAGTATAGTAGAGTATGTATGGGTTGAAAGGCAGATGCGTGCGCAGGAATCATATGATTTCATTTATTTGAATTTTCTTGATGGAAAGGCTAATTAATATCAAGTATCCTCGTTCCCCTTATCTTTCTCTTTCATATCCAAGCCAGCCAGACATTTGATTCTTCAGTCATAGTTAGAGCGTGCAGAAGTCGGGTAAATAGATACATAGAGTGTTTAAATAGTGTCTGAGCCTTGCGAAAAAATTACAAAGGAAAGTTCATAGAGTGGCTTTTTCACGCCTTTGTCCTTATTCCACGACATAAGCAGTTGTAATCGTTTTAAATAAGAATCGACTTCCGGCAACTAACCATGAAGTCGCCGTTTGGACGTTGAACTTCAGGGCTGCTGTGGTTTCTTCGATAGTAACCAGATCATCACTTTGGGGTAACTCTTCCCTTCTTTTGTCCCTCATGCAGCAACTTGCCACCCAATTTGGCAAAATCTTTTTGAGCTCAACGCATGCGTCGACAATATTCTGCGGGATTTTTTCTTGCAACGCCAAGCTTAATAGAAAGTTGATAAATGACGTCTTAGGATTCTTAACCAGGCGACCGGTGATAGCTTTCAACAATCTCGGATTAACAGATCGTCTGGAAATCGTCTTTTTTTGCTTTGCTTAAATAATGATATCATTAAGAGATAGAACGGCCAAATGTGAACATGCATTCACGTGCGCAGTATTCAGCTTACGCGACCGTTTTCACTAAGCTCTCATCTAGTTTAACACAACTGTACATTTGTAAATAAATTTGTAGGTTTAACACCGGCTCTACTGACAAGCTCCTGCATAGAAACACGAACAAATAGGTCTACAGTTCTTTTCGGGAAAACCGATGTTTAAATCAAATTTTCATTGTTGTTGGGGGCGCTCGAGATACACGTCTCATTGAAATTGTGCGTATTAATGTTAAGCGCAATATTGTGTCCTGCCATCTATGATGTGCACTAACATAACGAACAAAAAAAAAAAATTCGAATATCGATTCTACGTAGCCCAGCCACCACCACCTTATTTTTCGATTGCGCACCCCCTACACTTTCACTTAATTTTATAAATTAATTATAAATTAAATTAAATTTAGTTTGCAATTAAACTAAAGTAGAAACTGTTAGCTTTTGAAAAACGCAGAATGCTTACCCCTGACGTTCCAAACTACTACCGTAGCAATAAAGCAGTAGACATGTCTATAATCTTTCGCTGCATGAGGCGCTGCTTCCGCGATTTTGAGCAGGGCTAAAAGGATCAATATTGATTGGGATGACATCATTTGCCCCCGTTTTCACCCGCTACCTGCGACCCTGTCTATTGGATACGAGACTGTTCAGAATCAGAAAATGGACACCGTGCCGGAAGCAGCGTCTCGAGTGGTTACACTAATTGAAATGCCAGTAGCACGAAAGTAAGCCGATATACTGTTCGTCGTGTATACCGCTAATATCAAGAAATCGATAGCTGTGCTCGGCGGGGGAAGTCTCCGAACACGTGGGATGTGTTAACAGCGTGATGATCGTTGACTTGCAATTTTTAGACCACATACGTTTATTATGAAAACCACTTCATACCAGGATTCTCGCGGAACTAAGCATCGGTATGGCGACAAAGTGTAATTCTGAGAATTCTACGACGAAAGTGGATAAAGAATAATAAAATCTTTGTCAAAAGAATTGATTTCACTCAATTTCGATGTCAGCTCGCGTGTTAGAGTCCCTTTCCATACAAGGTTTTCCATGAAAAGCAAGTCTCTACATGAAAACAAGCTGTCAGTTTTGTGCTACGGAAATAAATGAAGAATTGTATTAAGCGGAATGGTTTTCAAAGGTAGTGATCTCTAAGGATCAAACTCGCTCTTCTGCAATATCTTGTTTTTTTTCGATTGTTTTTTCATAACATAATCCTTATAAGCGGAAAATGTCATGAAAAGCAAGTAAGAAAATTGCATTCATTTTGAGGCGAATCTATCGTACCAAGCATTTCGAACCGATTTTATTAAACGTGAATTTATTAAACGTGAGCATGTTAGAGCGTTTGCCGATTGAGAGGACTTTACTTTGCGCATTTGATTAGTTCCTAAGAAATATTTTTACCTGGTTTTAGATCAGTCCTTCTTATAGGCTACAAGTTACGGTTTTTTATCTATTGTAGGCTTGTTCACCAAACAACCATAACTGCTTTAGGTAATATTCAGAGCTTCATATCAACATACGCTACGAATTGTGAGATATATCTTTTCGTTTATGGCAGAGGCGGTGTTATACGGTCATCCCGAATGTATACATATTCGAACTTCTTATGTAAAATGAACAAAAAAATCCAATGGATAGATAGACTAACGGAAGGTCAACCGGATGGATAGACAAACATCTTGTATAGACTAATACAATTTCTGGGATCCCTGAGGCGTATATCAGGAGGGCTCTTATTCTTCAGCGATGAATGCAGAAAACAAATAATTACATATAATAACTAGCTTAGGTTCTGTTAATCCTAACTTCACCAACAATAAATGCGCAATAAACGAAGACGAACTTTAGAATTTTTATAAATAACGCGGCAGAAATCTATTTTGAGCTTTAGAATGATAAAAACTATACAGTAAGATAAGCTATAAGCAATTTTCATACCATACACTCACATCTATACATTATTATACGTAATGCTGTGCTATATATATGTATGTATGTATGTATGTACTTTTGTTTTGATAGAAATATGAAAGTCTTTTTGGTGCATGTTCGGTGCAAACATTGTAAGCCTCAGACTAGAATTATCTTATGTTCAAGTATTCACGTACACATATACGATTTATATATTAAAATATATTTTTATATATGCAATAATCACATACAATAGCGCACGCATTTGCTGCGCAGTAAACAATTTTGTATTGAGAATTCTTCTAAGGAAATAAAAAAATGCCAAGAGTTCTTTTCTTAGGAATGACTTTTCGTATACGATCTTCCGTAGGTGTTGTTTGCCCGAAAGCTGAACGAGGTACCATACGATGATGTTCTCAGTAGAGACTTGCAATGTTTAGCTGTAAAAAAAAATTAATGTCTTCAACAATTTGCATTAATTCTTAGATATTATAAAAATTGTGTATACGTAACTAGCTATATGGAGCAGAAAAGTTGATTTGAATTTTTTGCTCCAAAAATAAAAATTTGACTGCTTTCCTATATTTGACCGAGATAATGGATCTTTAAGATCCTCTTTTCTCTTCTTATGTTCGCTATGCGAATAGTTGTGCCAGCAAATGGAATGCGTAAATATATGGCGAAGTGGGCGTCAATTTTGTATTTTTTGGGAAAGCTTTCTCTCTACAAAATGTGCTATGTCTGCATGTTCTTATAACTTGTGAAAAGACTTGGAATTTTTTTTGCTTCTAAATAAATACTTAATTAATACATAAAAGAGTTAAAATGAAATTGTGCACAACAATGTACAACAATGATTAACACAGAATGGTACCGCAATGCAAAGCGCACATTAATCTCCTTTCAATGGATTGTCTTGGGAATAGATAAACAAATATTTTCCCTAATTTTTAAAAATATTCAATTCATTACATACGTGCCGTGCCAAGCATTCTTTAATGCGCCGCATATGCTTAACTGCTGCCGACCAAGTCTCGGAAACCTATAACACGCGGGTTACTGATGTATTGATTTACTTGATTATTTCAGATTTCAATCCAAATCCAAAAATAAATTATTGAGAATTTTTCTCAAGTTTCCGCCGATCGTTTAGTTTCGTTAAATGTTCATTTAAAAAAAAAGGAAAAACAAAACAAGTGAAGACATCACGATGGAACATGGCCCACCATTCAACACCCTGTAGCACTTCGCTTAATTCAATTCAATTCAATTATTCATATAACGGCTTTTCAAAGTAAGAATAGTCGAAAAGGTGGTCCGATCCGAACCATTTCAGATCGTATTCGCCCTGGTGCCAAAACACATGGGTGGGTGCATCGGTTTCATATAGACAAGGCTCAGAAAATATATTTAAAACAAAATTAGCTACAAATTTTACCTGTATTTTACTTTTTTTAGACCTCCAGCCTACAGCGGGAATTCATAGTCGGACCCCGGTTAGTGTCTATGAGAGAATAAGTATTGAGATAAATAGGTGTCAATGCGAGATTTTCAGTTAGCATTAAATGGATCTTTAGCTTTCTTCGCTTGATTGATTACTCTCTCGAATCCAGTCCTTAATTAATAAGCGGTTGCAGTATGTATGTGATATTTACAAAACAGTTATAGGCATTGGAGCAAAAAAGGCAAACAACAATTGCAAGCCAAATAAGGAAAAGAAAGACACAAAACTTCAATAGAAATTATTATCAAAGATTTCTTTTACTGTGCGTATTAAAAAAGATCTGAGTAAACTTGCCTCCTCGCCAATGGCTCTCTGCTAAAGCGATATGAATTGAAGATTAAAGAATAAATTCGCTTAATTTCTATCGTTCTTATAATTAAACGGAAGCAATCGTGCTTCAGATGAACCGTACGCTCTCATTGCGATGCATTAGCTTTAAAGAGTAAATTAAATATCAATTGTGCAATAACATGTTACCCGGCATTTCGCATACTTTGCCGATCAACATATCATGTTAAACCGTATTGAAGGTGCGATAAGAAATCACTTTAATGTATTTTGAGTAGCGAAAAAAGCAAAACTAAAAATTCTAAACCACTTGCAAATACATGCGATAGTCAGAAGAATATATAGGTTGAACGAATGGCAAGCGCATTTGTGTGAATTGAACTGCATTTTTTTGGTTTTATCCTTCACACGATTGCATCTTGATTTCAAAGTAACCACAGCAATCGTAATATTTTGTCCGTCATTTTGAGGCGATGAGACGTGGCCAGGAGGCCATTCATGACTCGGAAGCTAAAGTTTGAGTCTCTGCAATTTGCTAATAAATTTGCAATTGTCTAATAAGTCAAATAGTTCGTCCCGATAGTCGTCTCATCAATTGTTCTCCTTTTTTAGCCCATCGGCATTAAAACACGCAGACGCTTGGGAATAGCTTTGCTTACTTCAGGCTCCTTTTGCGGCTACGCAAGCGCACTTCTTTCTCAAATTATTAAGAACCTCTCTGGATATCCGCGCTAGTATGGCACCATAAGTCATCTTAAAGGTAATCCGGCCGCCTGTTAACGTGCATTAAATGAACTCGATTTTCAATTTTTAGATTTTTATCGATGACGCTCATATATTGGTGCGAGTTTCTATCTACGGTATAGATGAGCGTATGGCATTTAAATGATTAGTGTAAACAAATTCGTTAATTTTTTTTTTTGTTTTTTGCCTACGATTTGCTTTCAACGTTCTTTTCCTGGCAAAAACCAAATAACAAGCGAATTTTCAAGAAAACTCTGTTGCATAATATCTGTCATTTTCGCAAGATAATAACATAATAGCGCTGTGTTATCTATCGCACTCTATATACATTTCGCAGTAGAAATGCCATCCTCTATAGAATTGATTCAATTCCGTATAACTTAGGAAGAATGCCACCAATAGCGAATAAAAACATGTGTTTTTGTAAAATGACGAGAGCGGGAAACAGAAGACAATTCATGGAAGAAGTTTATGAGAAAACCCATCGCAAGGAGAAAAAAGCGGCTGTCATTCAAAAATATTTCGATGAAAAAGCAAAGCCACTAAATATTTACGTTAGTAAGTTATTTAGTGAATTAACATTTTTTTTTTTTTTTTTTTACTAAGAAAAGCATATCTCCCGATGTCCCGAATGAAAGATTAGCCAAAAATTAATTTTCTAAGATTAAAGGGCTTTCCAAAGATTTTGATTAAGTCTCAAAATTTCGTATATCTTAGGAGCTTGCAGTTATTTTGATCAGCGACATGTCTATTGCTGAAAATAAATCAATGCGAAATAATTAATGCGAGCTATCGATGTACACAACATTCAATTGTTTTGATATTTCTCTACATAAAATAATAGTTTTCCATTTAGCATTACCGGCTTGTGTAGTGCATGCAGAGCCCAACCATGGGATGGTTAAAATTGCATTTTCGACATTTATTATTTTTGCTGTTTGATTTGAAGAAACCTGCTGCCGATCTGATGCCGATCAAACACCTTTAGAAGTTTGCGATGACGCTGCTCCATAATATTTCACTTATCGATTTTAATTTCAACGGTTTAAAAGTCATGACAAACAACGGCCTAGACGAACAAAAAAGTTCGAAGACAATGAATTGCAAGACTTATTGGACGAAAATCCAGCTGAAACTCTCAAAAAATTTTCGAACATCTTAGCACATAATCAACTGTTTCCAGACCTACACATGCGATGGCAGAAATCCAAAAGGAGGAAAATTGACTACGATACGATTTGACTGAAAATGCCATTTCGAACCCTTTCCAGATAGCGGTTTCATTGCTTGCCAAGCAAAAAAAACGAAGAGTTTTCAGTGGCGTATAGTGACTGGCCCACGATGATAATCGCAAGGGCAAAAAGTCCAGGTTTAGTCCAGGAGAGCCATCCACGTCGACACCGGACACCCGAATATTCATGGCCATAAAGTGTTGCTGCGCATATGATGGTATCAGCAAGGTGTAGTTGTATTACGAGCTACTGCAACCGACTGAGACTGTTAGTGCGGACGAACTGAGCGATGATTTGCTGCAAAAAATAGCAGCAATAAAATGCAGGCTAAATGCAGGCTACCACAAGAGGTGATTGAAAATTCCATTTCGGCCATATGTTGCAAGAGTTGTCAAGGATACACAATTGCAGTTCGAGTGGGAAGTTCTGCCGCCCGCAGCGTACTCGTACCCGACACGCCGCCTTCTGATTACCGCTTACTTAGAGCAACACTCAGCATGGCTTCGCTGGCACGCGGTTTCGAAATGCTAAAGTACCGCGAAAATGGATCGATGATTGAATGGCTGCCAAGCCACGATAGTTCGTTCGACACGGTCTCGCCAAGTTGCCAGAAGGACGGGAGAATGTTGTAGAAAATGACGAAAATTATATTGATGAACATGTATTGACCTAAGTGTACTAAGTAAATGGCTTTTGCAAGTGAAAAGAAAGAATGACCAGAATACATGGAAGCATGTGCCGTATATTTCCCGAATATGGCTGCAAATAATTTTCAAAACCTACTGATTGCACGCTTGTCATATTTCAAGATCCACGTATAACAGTGTAGTAGTAGGGGGCAGTTTTATCGATATATAGCATATGAGATGCTACGCACACAAACACCACGCAATTATGGACACCTTTTTAGATATAACAAGCGTTGGATTCGTATCCGCAATTCGCTCGAGACCAATTTATTATATTTCCTGATGTACTGCTAATTTGAATGGCTATCTGTAGGAGAGCGTACTCGGCGAAATGATGTCAAATATACGCGCCTATCAGTTCGAGTGTGGGTTTGGAATGAGAGATGGTATTTAAAATTTAGGGTAGATTCCATACCGTGACTGCACGACATAACATCGTGTAAAGCAATTATCTACACACGATACTTTGGAGAGTCATAACAATTAAATAAATTGGTTTATGTTAAGTTAGTTATTCTTTTATATTTACGTACCTTATGTATGGATGTGTTTGTTTTATATTGCGTGCGTTAGCTTAAGTTTTGCATATCATCGCACTTACTTTAAGCTGTCTGTTGTGCCATTATTAACTGTCTCAAATCTTTCCTTGTCCATCGACTACATTGTTATTACCTTGTTAAAAAAAAAAAAAAAAAAAAAAAAAAAAAAAAAAAAAAGTAAATAAATAAAAAACAAGAAGACGTAGTCCTTACCTATAAAAGTACACAAACTGACGCACATAATTAAATTTCCACGCCGTCTTTCGCATTAGCATTAGTTTATGTGCGTGTGCGTGTACGTGTGCGTGCGTGGCAACGTAATAATTTTCCAAAGTGACGCATTTTCATTCAGGTAAATATCAATTTAGCTGTTGCTCTTAATCTTTTTTCTTTCGGCTTAATGAAGCCAGTTTTTTTTTTTTTTTTTAAATCTTTCTAATGACAGTGAAATGACTTCGGCGTAAATATATTTCAATTGGTTTGTTTAGATGTAAGTTACGACTCTGCTTAATGAACGCAACAACGAAACGAAAAAAGTTGATAGCAGTAACCGAAGTAGATAAGAAAGAGTAGCGCAAACGAATGAAGAAGAAGAAAAGATGTAAGCAACAAATTAACATAATTTCTTTTTTTCTCTTTTCGTTTTGTGACCGGACTCGAGAAAAAGAAAATTAACAGCGGAAGTCTTAATGAAAATATATTGTGCATGTGTACGTTTATATTTATGCGTAAGCAGTTTTTACTTTTAGGAAAACAGAAGCAAAGCTCACGCTATACATCTCTAAACGAATCTTGGATATCCTCTACTACGACTTCAAGCGATTTAAAAACTCACACTGAATTTATTATTTTAGTCGCGGACATCGCGGGAATCTTGCGATTTTTGAACGCTAAATGAACCGTAATCTGGCGACTTGAAGGCAATTTTTAATTTTTTTAGTGAGTGCCCGCAATTTCGCAAGACCTTTGAATGCGGCCAAGGGAACATTCAACTAATGAGGCTTTGGGAGAATTTTTCGCAAGTTCTTTTCAGCATAGATTTCGAATTGAATTTGTTTTCGAATACATGTCACATACGTAATATGTATGAACCTATGCAATAGGGTTTCTGTACAGAAGAGTAAATCCATTTTATTTACCATTTTTAATGTTTTTGTGATTTCCCACAAACCGTAACCGTCGACTACCGTAAATGCGATTGCAGTCGCCAGTATTCTTCCAATAAAGTAACGCAAGTTAAATTCATCCAGTCCCATGGCCGACACTGCAAACTGAAGGCACTTAATAGCAGAGCGTAGCTCAATTATTTTTTTAATATTATTTCAGCTTTGTCTTAGGCAAACGCATGAACTCAAGTTTCAACTATTCTTCTAATGACAAACGCATCGGCTAGACAGATGACACATTCAAAATAAGAACAAAGGAAGGTTCTGGGAACAATTTCGCGTGGAAGAGAGAGGGATTTTTAATCTGTGTAGACAATCGGAGAAAGAAAATCGTACTGGAATAACGATTAAGATAACTTTAAGGCTTCTTTCATTCAGTGTATTAATGGTGGAACGGCTTCTTTTATGCGAAATATATTTTTGTGGATAGTGGATAGTTAAGAGACCAGTTGTTCTTTCGATGTAGAATTCCTCTTCTGCTGATAAAAATGAAAAAAATAGTGGGCGGTGCGATGTTTTAAAAAATATTCCATCAATCCAAGAAAAAATTTCGATTACTTGCCCTCTTGGGTGTTCCCTAAAAACCATAATATTGCCACAACTAATCAAGGCTAATGAATTTCTTGATTTACAATACAGGTAAATAACTAAGGGTGACAGAGCTTTTACGCCCGATTTGATTTGATTTTGAAAACATTTCTAGCTCTTCCATAAGTATTTAAAGATCAAAATATTTTATCTTTATTTCAGTTAAGCAGCATTAGTGCCCTGCTGTAACAATGAACATATCGCGACCTAGAGAGCCTTAAGTATGAGCCTCAGTTGTTTTTGTTTTTTTATACATCCACCACATGAGTGTTTTATGTTTATGAAATATTTTCAATGTACCGGAATATCGGTTCGAGAACATTAGTAGACTACCGATTTTTCATCGGGTTGCTGTTAGTTAATTGCAGTAACAGCAGCGAACTTAAACCACCCACGATTTTTGTTAAATTTTGGTCTCTAAATTTCAAGTGCTTTATTAATAAAATCTCGATAATCAGCTGGAAATGGTATGAGACGTGTGCGCAGCTACCAGGAACCGTCTAGGCAGACCAAGGCAGTGTATGTGTGTATATATGATTTGCTTAGATTGTACAATTGCATACAAACCCCTATCAAAATCTGATATATAGGACACAATTTACTATGGATATCGATCACAGATATCGTATACGAGCTAGCGGTGTACATAAAAACATTTGGTCCGGGCTTTCTTTTTTGTCATCAATGTTGCACTCAAGCTTCTAACAGGACCCCGTTCACTGCCCGAAAAAAGGTGCTTTGCTCTGTGTCTTTAATTTATTATTATTCCAAATTTTTTCTTGTCGAAGTACGTACATAGTTGGACAAGCTATGGTTTTTTGACTTGAATGCAAGCGTATTTTTTACTCATGCAAATATCGTTTTTAATAATTGTTTTCTTTTTTCACCGTCAAACCACCGATCATAATTCAAAGAGCGACTTTTGGCATTACAAGCGCACTCTTATCGACGCTATTAGCTGTTATAGGAAATAGTGATATTAGTAGTTAGTGTTGGAAGACAACTGATTTTAATATAGGGTACGATCTAATAAAAAAAGTATTTTACTATTAGTAAATACACGAACAAATAACTAGAACTTAGAATGAGAGAGAGAGAGAGAAAGAGAGAGAGAGAGACCTTATTCGAAATAATAAAATAAAATCAAGTCAAAACATTTGGTTATTTACACGCACATTGCATTCTATATACATATTTATCATTTTCTCTTTCACATATGCTACGACTGCTTTCGTACGGCGCTTGACTAATTCGAGTTTCGTGCAAATGAGATAAACATTCCTATGGCAGGAATCCTTTCCCAACCCAACCCCCTATACAAACTGCACATATATACATCAACGTTTGCGGCAATCGGGCAGGAGCTTGAACTTTCCAGCATTGGCTGGCGGCATCTAATTTTGAAAGTTCAAATCTGAAATTAAATTGAATTTGTTGACAAATGCTATAGTAAAAGGTCTTCTTCATCGCATGTTGATAACCTAACATTTAAATTTATTAACATGTTCCCTGTCACGAGTACCGTTTACAGTACACGCTGAGCTGCAAGTTCAGCCAAAACGAACTGTTTTTTTAAATAACAATTTTAGAAATTGAAAATGCCTTGTCTCTCTCAATATCTTGCGCAATGCAATGATGTTAGTAGCGGTGTTTGAGACGACCTCTCATATAAACACAAAAAAGTTATTTATTCAAAATTACTGCATTCTGTTAGCATGTATCGAGAACGGTTCACGTGGCGTGGAAATGCCCTCTACTTCGAAATAATTCTATGTTACTGAAGGTTACTGAATGTGTATGCTCACGCTGCGCACTCGTACACATATTAGGACTGTCATTTCTCAGGCTCGTTCGATCAGCTTATACAAATACTTCGACTTTTGTTTTTAAATCGAGAAAATTGATTTTTGTTGCAGCTAACGTCTTATTTTTTGGAGTTCCAATTCATTTAGTCCCTCCAGCGACTAATAGTGCCTTCGCGCTATGAGCTGTTCCTTCACTGCTGGTCCTTCAGAGATTTCTACTTCATTTTTACGTTTAAAAATTTCTTTTTTTTTTTTTTATAAATAATAACATAAATGGTACGATGAACTTGCGTCGCTGTAAAGCGTGAACTCTTAACTCTCTTCTACGGTTGGCGAACTCTTATGGTTAGCCTTTGTCAAAGACGTGTTGCTAGGTCAAACGGTTATAACCAAGCGCGTATGCAATAGTGTGTCATGCTTAACAAAAAACGAATTTACTTTTTGTTTATTTTTACGGTACCGTGAACGCGTTAACGCGTATCGGTGCTTCCTTTTTAGCTTTCCATTCCTCAGATGAATGCATATATTTGAATGCGCCAAATTATTATACGTATGTGGGTTGGTGTTATACCAGCAGTATAGCGTGTCTGTGTACTTCAGTTCATTCACTTTCAATCTTTTCATTGTACAGGCAGCTTCGAACAAATGCAATGAAGGGAAAAGACCTTCTGGAGTCGTATAACTTTCATAATTAAAATAAGCGACTTGAACGCAATTCTTTAGCGAGCATCAATAACATCGCATTGGATTAGAGGCTCATTAAACCTGACAAGCAGCAGGCATCAATAATGTCATCCATATGTGATAAAACCCAGATTCATTATATGTGGTATGTTTAAGCTTTAGCTTGGGGGGTGGGGAACACTTTACAGCCTACTTCTGTTAAATTTTCATTACATTATGTCCACCATAAACAAACAGCTTCGCAATACTTCTTGCGAATACTTCTGTGAAGTTCAAGTACTTAGTTTTGATTACAGTCAGCGCGACATTGATAGCAAAAGAATGTCCACTTTTAATTTCTAATCCATCGCGATGCGGTCTCTCGTATTAACATTGGCTTACCGCCTTGCTGTCAATCAATGCTTGTAGAAGTTACAAAATACTAACTAAGTGTGACGTCTTCGAAGGTTGGGAACGCACTCGGTTTGTGAAAATGTTTGCAACACGTAGACGGACCCTTCAGAGATCCTAGATCAGTATCAACTTCTGAAACGACCACCGCTTGTCCTTCAGTCCGATCAAAGATCGTGTCGGCAGTACAACGTACAAATTGAAAGGACAAACTGTAACCTATACAAAACGATTAAAATGATCGCGTATATTCTGCGGCTGATCCTAGAGTAACTGTGCAAAATTAAAAAAAACCCGTTCACGCCTATCCAATATTATAAATTGTCAAAATTTCATCTTTTCTTTTCTCTTTTCAAGATAAATGTGGTGGATATAAGAGACTCGGGCACGATTGAACATAGTTTTCTTACTTGTTTATTTTTATTTTTATTTTTATTTTAATTCTGATTACGCTTTTTGTACTGTGCAGAAAAGAAATCCAAATATCTCGAATATTCATTCCTTCAAGAAATGCGTTTGCTTCCTCCGCCTTTTCTCTTCAAAATGTTGCAGAGCGACTCATGCAGACTCTGCAGTTGCACTGCTGCTTGCAGCTGTAAATTGAGGTTACGTATCATTTTTAATATTGTGTTGTTTTGCGAACGGAGGTGAGTGTGCGCATTGCTCTTGCACTCGTGCACTTTCTACATTCGCACTTTCAGCATTCAATCATGTTGTTTAAAAATGATTTCTTACCCTTTCTTACCGCTTTAAAAACTATATATTTTTTAATTTATTTCTTTAAATGAGAGGAAAATGTGAAAAAGATATTGAAGCTTGGTACACGTATTCTTAACTAAATACTACATCAAGATCAAGTTCACAATTAAAAAATAAAAACCAAATTTCTCAAATATTTTTATGAATGGACTCGAAATTTCTATTCCGATAAAATTATCGATCTGCTAGTTGGAGCAAATACTACTCAGAGTCGTGTAAATATTCTTTACAAGACTAGTCTCAATCTCAGCTTCACTGAGCTGACAGTATTTAAATAACAATAAAAAATTAAGTTTGCTCCAGGCATTTACCTTAAGTCACGGCTTACGGAAATTCACAAAATTTGTCGAATTTATTGTTTTCAAGAGAACAATGTGGGCGAACTATTTAATTGGATTACAAAATTCATTATGGCTTAAGGCATAACTGCTTTGACGTGTCAGTTTTACATAAATTACTTAACATTTTCAGCATGAACTTTAGCATGAAACGAGGTTGAAATAAATAAGACCATGCCCCCGATATATTTCTGCAGCTCTTTAATAGTTGTTAATTATCATTGAGATGTTTACATAATTATCATTGACATATGGACATAATCGTTCAGAATCGTTTGCTGATCAAAGCCATGTAAAGCCATTTCGGACTCTTCTAAGTGCACTTACTCAGCTTTATACACTTCGAAAACTTGTAATAAAGAAAGTTTGTAGCTTTTAATCTTTTAAAGTAACGTGCACAGAAATGTTAAGTAAGAAGGAAAACAATCTTCGCATATACTCAAGCACTCCGCTCTTGTCTTTGTTCTACGATCATAGCCTAAAAATTACAATGAACGTTAATCTCTTACAAGAATCTTATTAATATCACCAAAAACAGAGGTAGCAGCAAACCTACAAACACACGTGAATTCATTATGTTCATCATCCAGAGTGATAATCAACGAAAGATGAACTGCATAAACACAAGCACCAAACAATAGGAACCGAGAGACGAAAATATTTTGATAAGCAAAAGTAAAGAAACACGAAGCGAAGTGTAAAGCGTGCTTAATATGTGTTCTTGAAAAAGTGTAAAAACTGCTGCCGCTGTTGCAGTAATGATGATGACAACAATTCCCAAGCTAGCACGATTAACACGATTACAATTAAGTTCTCCTTCCCCGCGCAAATGTAAACTTAATGATTAAATCAACAACTGACTGAAGGGTACAAGCGAAATAAAAAACACCAAATGAGAACAAAAAAGAGAAAACGAAACAACGATATGAAAAAAAGAAGAAAGAAAAAACTATTCACCCTGGGCAGCACATTAAGTGCCCGTTTACCTAAGGCACATAGCATATGTGAACCCAACCTAAAAGATTGATCTCACAATTTCAATACAGATTGAATGATAAGTTCGTGTGCAGGGATTTTTTGTGATTTTTTCTTTTGCAATACAAAAAAATCAGACTAAAGTTTCTTGAGGCCCAATAGATGGGAAATGGGGTTTCGCAGCAGATCCAAGCCTCATCGGCAAATTGTCCAATAATTCATTTCACTCAGCGACATATTTCTCAAAAATTAACTCATGTATGTGTTTTTCGAAATTGTCCCTTCTCCAATATATTTCTCGACTTAAAATAGGGACTGATTAGCAAATCTCATTTTAACTTTTCTCCCTCGGGGATTGCTATGCACGCTCCTGCCATTCAATCTTGAATTTTGGATCAATATTTCTCGAAATAATCGAGAGTTTAGTACTCGAAAAATAAAAACAGGGGGCGTACAATAAAAGCCACGGAAGAAGTTTATTAACAAATTGGTTCAGGTGGGGCCGAAAATAGAAGCATAACGTTGTACTTCCGAGCACAAGCAAGTAGATTTCCTCGCTTGGAAAGGTGTATATTGCAAGCCGGCATTTGGGAACGACAGTCTGAGTTGATTTTTAAGACTTGTTTTGAAAAGAGGGTCTAACCGGGAAACCAATGTTGTATAAGTAAATAAATAAATATTTAACTATGGAACATGTGCCTCAGATATCTGGAGATAAAAATGACACAATATAACCTATTAGCCATCACGCACAGCGAGACGGAAAGCTGAAGTGAATGCACGACATTCTCCGGAATCAAGGCGAAGGGAAGGCGACATCCAGATGCCTAATCTCGTGTAAAATCGGGGAGTGAAAGATGATATAGGGAGGATCAATGATCGATAAGGGCTTATTATGAGGCTTCACCCGAATGTCGTAGGGGCGCTGTTTGGCAGCGCGCTGCCACTACGTCGTCGAAAAAAATAATATATATAGATATGGATATGGATATGGATATGGATATGGATGTAGATACAGATACAGATATAGATGTAGGTATAAATGTAGATTATAGATAACACGATTCTGTTATTAGCGTTGATCCAACATGTACGCGTTCTTCTGCGTACTGCGAATGCTTGGCAAACTAACCTGCGCGGTATATATAGACGAATGACAAGGTGCGATATTTTGAGCAAACATTCCCTGGCTTCAGTTTTCAATAGAGACTTTAACACACTATTATCTGTACTGGACTTTGGTGCAGAGCAAAAAAGTGTTAAGGTAAAATTAATAAGAAAAATAAAGGTGCAGAGCTTTTATTTTTATGGCCCACTAAATAAACCAAATAAAAATGTTTCATCACTACAAGTTACTTAAAATATATAATAGTTCTTTTATGTGTATAATATAATATACAGTAGCCCATTATAGTTTGCATACAGTGCATATATATGCTTCTTATTGCACATTTTTGAAAATTTAGTGCAAGTTTTTGTTTTTTAAGAAATATATTTTTTGACTTTCAAACCCCGTTAAGTGCAGCTTAACTTTTTGTAGTGTATGTAGACTTTATTGGGCTACTGTATATGTGTTTGGGTATTATGTAGTGAAATGAACAGAGTTGAAGAGAACAATGAAAAGAACACCAAAATGAACTTCAACAACGAACCGTTAGAAGCATGACATTATGTCGGTAATAGCAATAAATATATTTCATATATGCAAGTAATACAAAGCTACACAATATATATATATATATAATATATAATATATATATATATACTACGCGCATAGATATAAACGTTAAGGTTTCAATTGATGGTTTTTGTAGATTATTTCTTCTTAGCCTCATACGACTTTTCGTTGTTGTTAGTTAAAACCTGTATGTGTCGTGCTCTCTGTCTAGCCTTTCCTGCTTATTGCTATGAAATTTATTTTCTTAACGAACATATATAAACTGTGTATATATACTTACTTAAAATGTGCATACATACATACATACATACATACATGCATACATATATAATCATTATTACAGTTCATTTTCTTTTGTTTTTGCTTCTTGAATTTATCATGACTTTAGTAACTGAATGGAGTGCAAGGGATGGGAGGCAAACATAAAGTATGGTAAAGTATTGAAATGTAAAGCGATACCCACAAGAGGAGAGAAATTAAAAGAGAGAAATTATTTATTTAGGAGAATTATTCATTACGCTTTCATGCCTTCTTATTATATTTTATACTGTAATGCTTTCAGAAGAAGAGATACGCTGGCGCGTACCTAAAAGTCGAATAAAATCGAGCACAACTTTCTGATTTTTCTTAATTTTTTATTTATTTTTTTTTACACGCAACACTTACACAGTCAGAGAAAATCTTGAAAAGGTACATTTATGTTAACAATCTTGCAGGCAAACATATAAAGTGGTTGTCTGTTTGGGGTTTGGCTGTGGCAAGATAATGTTGACGGTTGAAGATCAAGATTATGTGTACGTACAAGCGTCCCTTCTTTACGCTGTATATCGATCTATTTCATCTAAAAATGTTTTTATTCAGCACAACAGTCACAACTGCGCAAAGAAAGCAAAGCGAAAAGCTATTGTAAATAAAAATTATTAAGAGTTGTTGTTATGTACGGACATATGCATATTTGTATATAACCGTTCGCTTCGATACACTAGGCCATAAAGCCTACGAGAAACAAAGTTCTGATATTCGACAAAGTTCCGATTACGACCAAAGGTATCACTATCTCGGTCGCTATTGCTTTTTAAGGTTATACGACTTTTTTTTCCTTCTCACAGGCTTGCTGCCAGAAGGTCGTTCTATTGCTCGTTTCAAACATGTGCACTTCACCGTTCATTATGAATGTGAATTTTTTTTTTTTTTTTTTTTTGGATGACTTCTGTTCAATATTTTCCGTTATAACATTTCAAGTTTTTTTTAATCGTTTCACAAGCTTTCCAAGGCTGTTCTTTTGCATGGGTCGGATTGTGTATCCTGTGTAATCCGGAATTTTTTAAAAACCCACCACAATTTCTCTTAATAACAATGAATATTATTTTTTACCAATCGCTGGATCCTTGCGCACACTGACATGCTTATTAGAAAGCATGCGAAGATGAACGCCTTTTCTCGTTCGTCTGTAATCTTGAATTATTATTAGATTTCGTTTCGAAAGTCATGAATTGGCTTCAAATTCAATTGATTGCAAAGCATTTTTATCGACATTGGAATTATAAAACCGCATAAAAAAAAAAAAAGAAAAAAGACAAAACTACTGAAGTACAAAGTCGCATAAAAGAAACCCGCGTCAAAAAAGGGAGGCGTGTGAGTTTGGCTGCACCCATATAAAATAACGAGACTAAGAAAGAAACTAAAGGAAACAGACAAATGAATAAATTCTACATATTGTTTCAAACGAATCTTCATTGCACTCTAGTTAAATAACTTGTTATAGGCGAGTGCTACTAAAATTTTGTAAGGAGAAAGGAGTTTTTGTCGCCTAAGCCTTAAATGGCATAAAAGTTTTGTTTCCATATCACATCAATGATACGTGATATGATAAATGATAATGAATCGAAAAAATAAAAAAAATAAAAACAACAACAACAATCACGTCTAATTTAGACCGAATGTTTTTACGTTTACAATTCGTATTGGTTTTCATTAGTTTGCAGCGAATGCACCTCTGTAAACGTGACAGGCTGTGGAAGCGTAAACACGCTATTCCATAACTCTCGCAAAACATAAGCACATTACATGAACTCATCCCAAAACCTATTTATACAGCAAGTGATTAATTTATTTTTTCATAAAGCATCCGAGTAACTTAAGAATTAATGGACAAAGGCTTAGAAAGCAATCTACTCATTGATTGCACTGAATTGGATAAAAGTGAAAAGAATCATTTGTAAGCAAAACTTTAACGATGTCATCATGAGTGCCTAGGGACAGACAAACTAAATGGCATCATGTCGGACTGTTCATGATTATATTTCATTTATCGCGGTGCTATGTGTTGCGTTTTGCCTTTGCGCGTGCGAGACGTTCGATAAACTTAATATATTTTTTATGATAGATATATAGCAAAAAGAATATTAGTGCTCACACAGATATATGTATGCACACGTCGGCACACACAGAGCCAAACACATAATTAACATTAACCACGATCACGGCATAAATACAGCGCAGCACACCTCACGGTAGCACCGCAATATCATGTTCAAGTTAATCTTAAAGCACATGATGATGACCGTACAGTATTGTTATACAAGTCTAGATGAAAATACTCGTACATACATACATCCATCCATAAACGTTTATACATATGTCTAATATAAACGTACATGGCTACGTGATATTGTATATAAGATTTGCTTTTCAGTTAGACTAAACTTGCCATTTATCGAAAAAGAAGGAAAACAAAGAAAGAAAAAATTGAAAAAAAGAAAGCAATCGCAACATATTACACAAAAGCTGCGTCCGTACATAAAACCAAAAAATAAGAAACAATCAAAACGCATGTGTGAAGACATACACTCCCAGATATTTACTTTTCATCAGCAATCATTTCGTTAATTTTTTTTTTCTTATTTTTTATGAAATCTTTTCAAAGAAGTTTCATCAGAAAACCAATCAATTTTAATATAAAATTTTCAAAAAAAAAATTCAATTCTTGTAAAAAATTTATTTAATTTTTAATAAATCAAAAACATATCTCGACGAAATCGGGAGCAATAGCATTTTCATAAAAGCGAGTCGTAGAGTATTCAAGATCTGTCTTCTGTAACTAAATTTACTTCCGTGTTAATTGGAACGGGCGCACAAACTCAACTTAGTACAAATAATATTCATGGGAGTGGATCTTAAATTTCCGATCGATATACTTTTATGAGCCGTAAGTAATAAAATACGACAACTTGACATCGTATGTTAAATAAATCAACGTGGTACGCATATATGTGCAGAGCCTAAATAATGCAAAAGAGAGACGAACAAACGGCTAAATTTGCTTGCAGTGAAGAGAAAACCAAAATTTTCATACGGTTTTGCTGCTTAATCTATACTCCAGAAGGAGCTTTACGCAGCCAACTATGTACATTTTAGGCTAGAACTTTCAATGTCATCCTTTCAGACGACTTAATAAACATTTAGCAAATATATATATATATATATATATATGTATATGTATATATCGGAAATAGTAGAGATTGTGATTAACGAAACTATTAAATGTATGTTATATTTTCAGACAAGGAAAAAAAATTAAAATCATATTTTCAGAGCAACCATACCAATGACATATCCATTGGAGTTAGAAAATCGGATTTGGAGCTTTACATGACGCATGCGTTTTCAGCAAATACAGGGAAATTTTATTGTTAAACGTACGCAAAAGGAATATTCGTATTATTTGTTTATTTTTTTTTTTTTACACGTCCACAAGTGCTATTCACATCTGACAAAAATCTCAAAAAAAGGGTTCGTATAGATATTCGAAGCGCAGCAAAATTCCCGTAAGTTTTTGAGCACTGGACTTGCAAATAAAATATCCGCTTAAAGAAGTCTTCGAATGATATTTTCGTCATTACATACTTGCTTGTAATGTAGTAAACATAATAGCGGCAATTATGACTTTTCAGATTCACATATGTCTACATATATGCACACATACGTGTACAACTTTATGTAGGCAAGTGAGCACAAATCTAGTTAATCAACAAGAAAAAGAGCATTGCTCGAAAAAGAAATTGCGGTTAATGTTCAGCAGACTATAAGGTAGAGAAAACAATTTAATAGGACAATTTACTGCTTTTCTGACTGTTTTTCAGAAACACGTACGTACAATATATATTTCACTTTGAAATTATTGTAAGTAGGAAAACTAACTAGACAGAGAAAAGCTAGAAAGTATTTTCAATGATCAGAACTAAATACAGTTGCGACTTTCAATGGTACGATCTTTTCTTCTCATATATGATATCATTAAGCTTAAGATCAGATTGAAAACAAGCTATCAGCAATTATGTTAATTTGTGCACGGAGTTCCGAAGCAGAACTTTATCAATATGCTTTCAATCCGTATTCTCGGAGGCCCTACTAAAATTGCTATATGTTTATGGTCTTGATTGCGCAACAAGGCACTTGGACCAAAATAAATACTGTTCCGAAGAGTTTTCAGCCAATGCAAGCCCCCGTCCAAGGACAGTCGAATTTTCTGAAAATTAAAAACTGTTACATAACTGTTTGACGACTCGCAGAACAATTAAATGTAACGCTCGCAACGTGTGACAATCACTTAAAATCGATTGAATTCGCTGAGAATTGTTGATAATTTGGAGTGAATTGTTCTACGAACAAGTTCGATAAGTGCTTCAAACAGTTGATCGTTTTCAGATTCAGTTTTCGTATTACCGGTGGAATGTTTTTCCATTTAACGAAATAAAGTCTTATGTGGGGAGGGGTCAAAAAAGTGCATCTATCTGAACCGTTTTCAACAATGAACGTTAATATAGCAAAATTTCATTAAAATATCTCAAAAATTACGACCTGTATGTTGAACACAAGTTAAAGGGCGGACATCAGACAGACACATGGACAGACCAGCTTAGACTCTATTTTAGGCCCTTTTGGGCGTTGCATACGCGTGGACAAACTTAGTATATCATCTACCGTGAGCGGTGCAAAGTGTAAAAATACCGGTCAAACTCAAAACTTTTTCTAGTCGAATGTAAACTATTTTTCGATACTTTCCCGATTTTAAACGGGGTCTCATGAGCAATAATCATGAGATGATGACACAAGAAGGCATTAAAAAGATTCTTGAAAATTATTCGTAATAATCGCACAGTGGAGCGGCAAAAACAAACTGAAACTGAAAGCGTAAAGCATGCAGAGCGCAGCATATTTAGTATTTTGCTTGAAGACATGAGCTTAAGAAAGCTGTTTGGTAAATGGGGTAACAAGTGTACCGTGCCAGAAGATTATGGCTACAATTGGAAAATTGTTTGAAATCAATTTCGAATGGCTACACCGCACACCGCATTGTCCACTTCTGCCACCCAGCGGCTATTATTTCTTTCAAAATCTCAAAAGCATACTCCACGTAAGAAGATTTCAGTCAAATATTGAGCTCACTGCGGATGCTGAAGCGTACGTTGAAAGTCATGGCTTAATAGGGAAACGTTGGATTGATTGTATCGTTGTTGATAATAATTTCGAATTTTGCAAAACAAAATGCTTTTTTTCTTTTTCAGTCCCGCTAATTACTGACCATCGTATTACATATATCTATGTACCAATACCAGATATAGTGAAGGAGAGAAGAAGAGCGACTGGGTCTCTTAAAATGCTTAAAAATCGAAATGAGGGAAGCAACCAATCACAGACGTTAGTTAACAATAATAAAAATAAGAAAATAAAAGCATATAAGGAAATTAATTATATGCGGCTGTGCCCGAATCTTTTATACACATAATCTTTTCATACAAAAAAAAATTTGTTAGTCTACATGGGCGGAGGCGATGTTTCCTACCTTTCTTTAGGTGCTATAGGGTCATCTATGGTATACGCGCAAGTTTTTGTAGTTTTGCCTCTTGCAGCGATTTGATCCATTTTCCAGATCAACAACACACGGTCAGATAGACGGACATGAGTCTCTGCAGCTTCTTTTTGGATATTGCAAACGATTTAATAGAACAACTACAGGCAGCAAGCACAAAGGAGAGATATTCTATCAATTACTTCACTATGGTTCCTACAGCTGGATGATTTCCGAATCATTTTTAATGTGTCGATAGTTTTCGTCCGATATATACGCGTATACAGTGACAAACTTAAGGAGAAATCTACAGTAACGCCTAAAAAGTGCCGGCAGCTATTAAAATGAACCATGCATTCGAATGAGTAAAACATCTTGACATTGCTTTCAAATGGCGTTACTTTATCATCCTGAAATTAAAGGCACTTAATAAGCGCAAAATATAAGAAAAAAAGAAAGCAAAAAAAAAAAAAAAAAATAGCAATGTGTTCGTGTATACGTGGTTTTCGTATCAAGTGCTTCACATTATATTCGGTAGTCTAAAAAGTATGAAGCCCAATTACAAAGATAGAGTTACTAAGTTCAAAATGCCAGTCAATCCATTAAATGGAAGGAGGAATTGAAATATTTGGATCTCGTAAAGATTTAATGTTTATTGAAATTACAGCTGAACATGCATAACGTGTGTATATTTTATATGCACATACACATATATATATGCATACGTGTATATGTAGATCGGTGTTTGCGCGTATGACGCTCGCTTTTGCACAATTGCTGAACACATTAAGCTTATGTACGATCAAGCTTTTCGTTGCCTACTACCCAATTAGATAATGATGTTGCCGCTGCTGTTGTTGCTTGTTGTTGTTACAAATTGTATCATAAATTAAGAGGACCGCATTTATTTATGCATACGTTCACACGTGTATGCATGTATATAGATATATTATAAATTCAGTGGCTTTCGTTACCAAGTGCGTTTTTTTGTGCTTTCTTGTTTTAGTTGCGGTTTGTTGCTATTGTTGTTTGTTGCGCATTGTTATTGTCATTGCTGCGATACTTGAAACTAATCACTGACATTATTTTTTGTAAGGAAAAAAAAAAAAGAAAAAAAAAGAAAAAAAAATTCGTGACGTTTCTCGTACATACATTTAGTATGTACGTATGTATGCAAATAAACAGATACAAACATAATTTATATCGGATTGTGTTGGTTATTTTATATACTTTGTGTCGTTATTTTTTCGTTGCTAAGTAAATTTATTTATTTTGTTGTTGTTGTTGTTGTTGTTGTTGTTGCTGTTGCTGTTGCTTTTAATACTATTATTGCAATGGCTGTTGTTGCTGCTCTCATTTCATGTGATGTTCTGATACTTAAATATATGAGTCTTAATAAATTTATTATAGATCACGTTTTTTATTTTTTTTTTTTTTTTTGTTATTATTATCATTAGTTTGTGTTTTTCTATATATATTTTTTATTTTTACATCTTGTCTCACTTTTCATCATTAATTTGCCGCTCTGAATGCATGCACACATGCATGCATGCATTAATGTCTCCGTAGGTGTGCTTGCATGTTTATAAAATTTATAAAATTTACTTATGTGTACGTGAAACACGGGTGCTACGATGAAATTCCATTCTTGTTTACATTTAAGAAATTATTGTTTTTCGTAAATTATATGCATGACCTGCTCGCACACATATTCTACAAATCTTTTGTTTATTAAAATCATTTCTAAATTTGGGGTCAGTACACTAATAATATTATCCGCATTGTAATGGCAATTATATCGGGTTATATATATGTTTTCATTCCAGAATCACGCCAATATATAGTTGGCACAAATCTCGATAATCGTTCTCAATAGCTCATCTTATACAAAATATTTATTAACGATCTGTGTGCGGTTCTACAAATTCAAAAGAAAGAGAACGGAAGACCTCTATGTGCCTGTTCGGAAAGTATCGTATCGTACGTGTACTAGTTTACGTGACAAGAAATGTCTTTCCATCAAAGCAATCCTCTGAAATGGCCGGCATGTCGTTCGATGCCGCGGTCGTGCTGGTATTATCGCTTCTATTTTTCGAACATGTTGTTACTTTCAGCTTTCGGATATTTTGCTTTTATTACTTATGTTCTCCGAGTGCGTGCACTCGACTTCGACTATTGACGTTATATGGAGCAGCGAATGACTTTGCATGGGGTTTTATTTATTCTGTGAAAGTGCTTGCAATACCCAGAAGGAAACTTCAGAGCCGCTCATAAATTATCCTTGATCAGCATCAAATATTGAATCGATCTAGTCATGTCCGTCTCTTCGTTAATATAGTTATGTGTAATGAATATTCTATCGCTTATAGCAATAAAGAGGTGAACTTCAAATTTAGGAAAATTGTGACAAGCTCTTGCAAGCAAGTTTTTATTCAACATAGGCAAAATGGGTCAAAGGAATAGCCATATTTCGGAAGAATTCGCATATATATCTTTCTGATTGCCCTTTCACTCGAGTCTCGTCGGGGCCAATACTTGTAACGTTGTTGATATTTCTTTGTGTCGACCCTGACACATCCGCTGCCCTTCTAAGAGAGGAAAAGCACAAATTGTCCGCACGTAATGGTCAGCTTCGCTAGATCTCATCCGACGTTGTCAGCTTTCATTATTTATCATATCATACCATAAATACGCACTGCGGTGATTATTGAATTTGCTATAAAAACTAAGCAAACTTTTTCTCAGCGAATACAAAAATTGTTGATTATGGAAAGCGTTATACAAATGAATCCGTATTTTAAATATTAACTTTCTAACTCTCAGTTAAGCCCCGGGGGACTTATGGTGCGAGTAAAAGGTTTTGAAAAGTGATTAATTGCATGTACAGTTTTTTTGGTACTTACAGTATTTAAGTCATAATGTCTTTGGTTTTGAAAAAAGAGATTAAATTTTATCGGACAGTTTCTCATTTCTTCTTATTTTTACGTATTTGCAGATATTTAAAAGTATACGGATAAGTTTGCTCTAATGTGTTTTTTAAATGCGACTCGAATCTGTTTCTTTCCATCCAGTCAGTTTATTTCTCTGCCTTGAGAAACGTAAGTACTTATAATGCGACCTAACCCAACTTCTATTTATATATTGTTTTCCAATATCTTTTATTCTTAGGTACAATAAAATCATTCTCCTTATCGTTCAGTTTTATTAAAAAAAAAAAAATATAAATAAAAAAAAAAGATTAAAAACAAATTGATTTCTGTCAGATTGTAAAAGCAAAGAAATAAATACAAGTAAGTAAAAACACTATAGTGGGTCACGGCCCACCATTAAATACCCTACGCCAGTCTACAACTACATATATAAAGTGCTATATGCGAAGTGGTCGAAAAAGCAGCCCGATCCGAAACGTTCTTCCTCGGGCCAAAACACGTCAGTGTACCGAATTTCATCAAAATATCTCGGAAATTGCGACCTGTAGGTTAAACACAAGTTGATGAACAGACGGACAGACAAGTTTGGAAACATTTTCTAAATCGATCTGTATAATAAAAGGGCGGATCCGTCTCAAGTTGTTCGGAGTGTTGCAACCGGCCACACAAACTTAATACACCCTATACCACAAGTGACGTAGGGTATAAAAACCAAAAACAAAGCAGACATAAAAAAATGAAAATAAACCCATTCTCTTGAATTTGGACGCGTTTACAACGGCCTTCAATTTAATCGCTGACGCTTATTTTCATCTTCCTTACCACTATACGATGAAGGGTACGTTCAGTTTGTTATTCCGTTTGTCAAACATTGAATATAATTTATAAAATAAGAAGTGTAAGTGTTATTGGAAGTATTCTTTCTTACTTTAGCAAGTAAGTCAAGCGTTAGCTAAAAAAATTTTTTTGCAACAAAAAAAACATGTTTGAATAAGAGCAGAATTCCGAAGTCACTGAAGGAGGACTATGCAAATAGTGTTAAATCGAGATATGGCTTAAAATAAACAACAAATAATTTTGTTTATCTTTTCTAATCAACGATGTGATAATTTATTGCTTACTTGTTTCTATTGCGAAAGCTATATGAATACGTACGTACGTGAATACGTACACGAGCGTAATGGCTGCCTACAGTGTGCGAAATATGTACATGTGCATGTGTATTATGCCTTTGTTGATATATATGTTATTATCGACGCTGAGAAAATGTACAACATTTCAATAGCCAAAAAGAAAATATAAATAAATAAATTAATTAATTAATTAATTAATGTAATTCATCAGATAGCTTAACACGCGATAAATAATGGAGAAAACATTCGCTGTTGGGTTGTTTATGAAAATGCGATTACATCCTATTCTTAATCCCTATATATATATATATATATATATGTACATAAGTTAGCTCTAGACATCTTAGTGTAAATCTTAAACACCCATTATCTGAAATTTTATAAGTTATGTGAGCGACATTCTTATTGGAACAGAACATATAAGTAACATACCAGCTCTTAGTTAAAAATTAGCTTTACCCTACACCACTTGTAATAGGATATATTAACTTTATGCGCATGTATGGAACAGCGTGCAACACGGGGGAATTAGAGATAGATCCACTTTTTATTGTACTGATCGACTCAGAATCGCTTGTCTCTACGTCTGTCCGTCTGTCTGTCTGTCCGCTTATTCGTTTTATTTTCTTGTGTTCAGCGTACAAATCGCAATTTTTTCAGTTGTTTTGATGGAACTTGATAAGTGACGCGTTTTGGTCCAAGGCCGAAGAACGCTATTGAATAAGGTTCGATTTGGACCACTTCCGATCCAACTTTTTATTTGGAAAAGTCGTTATATTAATACTTTTAGGCCTTATAGAGTATTTAATGGTCGGCCGTGGTCCTCTATAGCGCTTCTACTTTTTCTCATTTAAGGTAAACAATCGTAATTTGAAGAATAATTCAGGCTACTGCTAAGCGCATGGAAACTGTTATGTAAAATATGGGGACATTTTGCCATTTTTGACATCGTTGCCAAATTTTTATTTAATTAGAATTATAGGTAAAGAGAAGGAGATCATTCGGCCCATAGCCGAATTACTCATCAAAACTATAACCGTTGTTCTGAATTCCAATAATATTGACTGGAAACGTTGCCAAATGATATGCATTTTAGGCCGCTTTACCTACCTATCATCTATTCCTTTCAATTATCAATTGTTTAAATAAAAAAAATTTACAATTTATTTATAACTAGACCTAGACCTTAGAAGTCTGCTCGTCAATAAGCCCCGACAACTTCCGAGCTATGGGAATTTTCTTAAAATTTGCAAACAATCTTATGAAAATTAGGAAAAATCTCGATAGGCCTAAATAGAACCTTTCATCGGAGGCCTGTGCAATCTAAAAAAAAAAAAAAATTAATAAATAAATAAATTATTTCAAAGTTGTGATTATCTTCACATTTAGAATTTCAGAACAGACATTTTTCAACTTCTTAAATGAGTGCGGCAGATGAACAGTTCGTTCTCCTGTGCAATTTTAGTGGAAAAGAACAAAAACCAAAAAAGCCTGCCTTCTCTGACATTAAGAAAGTGGATCGCATTGTATAATACAAGAAATTCTTTATGGTCGACCTGTCGACCTGGTGTGCTCACCTACTTCATATATGCGCAAAAGCTAATCAACTTAGCCATCCATGTTCGTCTCCTGGTGTATTAATATGAGGATAATGACTTTAATATTTTTTTAAAGTTTAGCTTTTGTGTTCTTTTTTTTGTATTTTATCGTGAAAAGCCATGAAGAGTTTTACAAAGCGAACTGGTGTAGCGTATCTAAGGAATGGCCTTGTCCGAATACAATGTTGTTTTGTTCATTTTATTAATAATATAAAATAATTGTAAATAACATTTTACTTCTATTACTATTACATTTGGTTCTGTTTATATATTTCAAAATTTATAATTAAAAAAAAAGAGAAATATGAAAAAATTTATTATTAACTTTGGAGCTTTACACACGAGAGTATAAATTCATAAAAAGATTTTTTTCAGATTTGAATATTTTTTTTTTTTTTTCGAAGCAAAGATATATCAAAAAAGCTTGATTCTCTAAAATATTCTATAACACACTTTGTGTCTTGTAATTTTTGTTCAACTACATATACACAGTTCACGATAAATTGTAATAAAAAAGAAACGAAAAAAAATTGTGTTTGCACCTATCACCGAGGGATGAGGTGTATAATGCATTTGTCAAAACGTTTGCAACGTCCAGAAGGAAACTTGCAAGACCTACAAGGTATAAATATTCTTGATCAGCATAAAATTCTAAATAGATTTAAGCACGTCCGTCTGTCGGCCTGGCCGTCTACGTAATGCTGGTCTAAACATTCTCCGAGCCACAAAAATGAAGTTGTCGACTTCAAATTTGGTAGAAACATTGGAGGCTTGGTGTCGTAAATGGGCCAAATCGACCGAAGGACACGCCCACAGTACCACGTAAAGCGAGGGTACCTTTGTTTTTCAAAAGAAATAAAAAATTGATTTTTTGCTCATTACTCACAAGCAAGAACAGTTAAATCTATAAACCTTTGCGCATATATTCTATGGACGATGCTATAGTACCTGTACAAAAATGGCAAAAATTGAGCACTTCTACCCACTATTATAGTGTTTCGAAAGTTAATTTTTGTGAAAACTTTTATCATGCGCAGAAGCAAGCTCCAAAAACCTCACAAAGCATATAAATTTTATAGCCAATTTCATATCCGGAATGCACCTCTTCTGTCCATCTGTCCGTCTGCACAGCTGTGTAGACATCTGTGGTATAGATTGTCCCGTTTGCCACGATGAAGGCATTGCCCAAACTTTTCAAAGAACATGCCTACAACGCCCACCCGTCTATATAACAAAAGCGGAACGAACACGTTTGCTTACCTTCTCTCCTACTCGTTGCTCATAAACCACAAAAAGTACACGATATAAGTTTCCACGAACTTATTCTACAAAGTAGGATAACGGTGATGGGTATAAGAAATTCGGTTTAAAGCGAATATAATTTGCTTAGTTGTTTTCTTTGTTTGTTCCCATGTAACGATTTATAATGAATTTTATTTATGTGCCTATTATACAAGTCTGCTCAACTTTTATCATAATTTAATTTTTTTTTGTCAAATATATTTTGACAGAGAGGCAAACCAGCGTGAAGATAGTTCAACATTGAGCGAAGACAAAAACGTGAGCTACGTAAGGTGGGCTGGCGGGATGGCGGGCTGGCGGGCTAATGGGTAGTATGTTATCAACATTTAAGCGTTTCAAGACACTCAAGTCATAGGATGATGAGAGTGCAAATAAATCAAACAAACATGTAATCGCTCGTAAACCAACACACTTTATATATTATAGTATAATGAACTTGTGAGCAATAACGGCGATGCGATGAATTGTAAATCGATGAAAATTTCTAAACTAATTAATTAACAATTGATGCTGAATGAGAAATAACAGTATATGTCAACATCAGCATAAAATATGTAACAAATTTTACGGTTAATGTAACTTTGATCGCTTTTGTTTCATCTAACGATTAGCTGTTATGGTTAGCTTTTAAGGTTACGTACGATTTGTTTTTTATTTATGAATTTCATTGCTCTTTATTTCGTTTATATATATGTCTATATATATATATATATATATATATATATATATGCAATATTCGAACATTAACAACAACGCAACAACGGAAGCGCGATTTAATTTAATATAATTACCAAACAGCAAAGAATTAATTGTTAGTTGTTATGTGTAGATACATTGAAGCATGTACAAGTATATATATATATATATAAATATGTATATATGTATGCAACTATCTACTTTTTAAAACACTGAATCATCCATCTGCCATTGCATGCATAAACATACTTTTAGTTGCAAATCATTCGACATAAACGAATTGAACAACTTTTCCTTTCATATATGTATGTATATATTGCTATGTATTTAATAATATAATTCTTATTTTTCATTTTCTATATAGTTTGTTATTCACGCAGTACAATTAAAACGATTTATTTGATTCGTTTTACTACGAACTAAGTCTATATACTAAAAATCGATTGAGTTAATTTGGTTAATAACGTCCAACGTACGCATTGTTTCCGAAGTAAAAAACATTCGTTGTGTACTGTGGTGACCAGGTTGCGGTTTTTAAAGGTGAGCTTATTCGGCACTTTTCGATTACAAACACTTAAGAGACTACGTAAGAGAGAATTATATTCAAAGTTTATAATGAATCAGAGAAATTCCTTACAATTTCTATTTAAAGGGAAATTCTTAAGCGAGCTTGTTGCTGATTGTTAGTTAAAAATTTGAGATTTCACTTAAAATTTGAAATCAAAAGTTCTTACATTTAAAAATCTGATTTTAGAAAAAAGAAAAGATTTGTTAGTATTTCGATCATTTCGGTAAGGGCCAGCACAGCACGACCACTAACCAGTCCACCGAATACAAGTCTGCATTTATCTCTCATTTGTTTCCTTAATAGAACATATAAAAAAATGACGCGAAGGCTTTTTTTTCATGGAAGCCCTTACATGACAGGAACCTGAAAACGCGAACTGATTATCTTCGTTATAAAGAAGTGAAAATTCGATTTTATTTGCCATATAAAGGCTTGGTTTTCACGAAATCTCTTATATGGAATCGCGTCAAAATTACGGATCGGTG
Source organism: Glossina austeni (assembly GCA_000688735.1). Taxonomy (NCBI): domain Eukaryota; kingdom Metazoa; phylum Arthropoda; class Insecta; order Diptera; family Glossinidae; genus Glossina; species Glossina austeni. The sequence continues at coordinate 2,218,434 of KK502415.1, read as the reverse complement.
TGATTCAAACGCAATAAATTAATATTTTGGAATAGTCTTCGTCAGACTAGAGAATTCAATCCTTTTCCCACATAAAGCATGGGATTCAAAAATGTAGTCAATACAATCTATTATGCCCGCAGTTTGGAAATGGCGCTTTTTTCATATAACGACTTTTTCAACATAAAATATTATTATCACTAGCTGGCCATTCCTTGAATGAAGGCACTTCAAGGTACTAACTTTCTTCACATTACCTCAAAGTCGTATAAAAAATTCGGAAAGATCAATTTAAATGATCTAGAGTCGATTGGTATAGTAAAAGGTGGATATATCGTAAGACATTCTAAGCGTTACATAAATCCACACAAACTTAATACAAAAACTATGTAGATTGTAATGTTAGGTTTGTCTTCTAAGTAAAATTTTCGTAATTGAAGCAGACGACCAGCAGATAACGGAAAAACAGACAGATATACACAGACAGACGCTAATCGTTAAAGTGAGGAGCAATCAGAGAACTCTCGTAAGAGAGCAGATCTCACAATAAACTAAACGGGCTTTCAAGTCGTGAGTTGAAGTATGAAAGCATAAATTGCATAACTTGTTGCAATGTGTTGGCAGGCATCTCACAGGAATCACTTTTTATACTCTCGTCTCTCTTCTATAAAACACGCTATCCATAGTTGCAAGCAGGGTGCGTTCTATTTTTCTTATAACTGCCCATGCAGGCGCAGAACACGTGGCACGATATATCGATGTATCGATAATAAAGGAAACCATTGCACTACTTGAAGACATGGACAGGCGTTGCGTTCTTAGGTTTTACGAGACACAAAATGAAGCTAAGATTCAGAGGCGCTTGCAAGTAAGAGTCAGGGAGTAAGTCATGTTGTCATCTGTCACGATTAAATTTTTCGTAACTATAATAGGGCACAAGTTCATTTTTAGGTACTACGGACGCAGAGGGTTAAGGTAGTAGGCATTCGTCTATACGTCGAATTTTCTCAAATAGTACCAAAAGTGCCAATAGAATTAGAAAGAGAGAAGTGATTACCTCAATTAAGTTATATGAAAACACATACGTAGAAGCGGACGCGTTCGTCCTACAGACGGTGTATAAGCCATCAAGTGTTGTAGATGCGAACATTTCCCTCGAACATTTCGGCCTCGTCCATTTTCCATCATTCGTTACGCTCCAGCAGCCCTTTTTTCAAATTCAGCAGCAAGAAAGAAGTGACAATTCACACATTTCGCGTTTTCTTTTTGCACTTGACTCGACTTCTCTATGTTCTTATGTTACGTACACAGCAGGCAGATAAGTTTTACTTTTGCCTAAAGTTTAAAGATAATATTTTTACATCGCAGAACTTATAGTCGGACATGTGCTTGCATGCAGGTTAAGTAACGCCACCTCTTTTGAAGGACGATAGGAGCTTAGTTGCGCATGTTTATTACATGACCCACGCATCATAAGTTGTCCAAAGCACTCAGATTGGCACTTGTATGTTTATTAGTTTTGGAAATCTTTGAGTTCTATTTTAGTTTTATTTCCTTTCAAGCTTGGGCTGGTATCGTCATACGCAGCTTTTTCAATTTTTCCTTTAAAAGTTACATTACGTCATATCTTAGTTTCATTTTTTAAGCATATCCGACTCGTTGCGACCCCCGTCGCTTGCGTTCCATACAATTCGTCCACGTTTTCAATCTTCTTGAAAGGGTTGTTATCCTTTTTACTGGTGAATAGTGCATCAGACTCAGCGCTAAGACTTGTTGTAGTTGAAACTGTATTTTGCAAGCATCTCCAAAACGAAGTGGAAGCACTAAAGAGACGTTCCTTAATTTCTATTTGTTATGTGTATCTTTGGAGACATATAAGTAGTTTGAGTAGTTGATTGATTGATTGGTTTTTATCCAAGCACCTGCTTACCTGTTATCCAATATGCAACTTATTCGCGGTAGAAATATTGAAAATTCGTTTTCAACCTTTTCCACACCCATCCAATAATCATATCGCAAACTATATCTCAACACATATCTCCCCAGCACAAAAGAGCAACGCAATGCATCAATACATCCTGAATAAAATATTAACCGAGCTTTTCTTACTGGTTATCTTTATATTAAAAAATAATTTAAAACAATAAAAAAAAATCCAAGTTTGACATGTTCTCAACACACCCTACACAGCTTGTAGGGGCATCCTTTGACGGATTTGGCCCGTTATCAATAGAAAACTGCTTGCAAGAGCTCCCAATGTTTTTGCCAAATTTAGCTTATGCGACCGACAGAACATTTACCGGGCACGTCTAAAGCATGGCTAAGTCGATTCTGACAAAAGTAATGCACCTCGTACCTGCCGATGTTGGGTACAAAAATTTAATATACAACAAATCTAGAAAAAAAACAAAAACAGTGAAGTGACGAGAGTTAGTAGGCATCATCTAGGTAATGCCTGCCACATTCTGTCCGTGCGTACGACAGCTGTTCTACTGCCTTTAGAGACATCGAAACGGTACATATTGAAAGTGAAAAAAAATTTAAAAAAAAAAAAAAATGGAAGCAAATCGCTCAAGAAATTGGATTCTAAACCAACTTTTTTAAAGAAAGAGTTCATGCGCGAGTGTCATAAAAAAGGGTTGGGGGAATTTCATAATAATTCTCCTTTTGTCGATACGTGATCTATGGTCTGTAGGCTTGCCCGTGGAAAAGTTGTGAGCTGAAATTTAGTGTACAATTTGGGCCAATCGCTTGGCTAAGAAAACAGCAACAAATTTCAGTATTTGTCTGCCTGTAAAAGGCCCTGAAATTTCGATCTATTATGAATCCCAACCGAGCCCGTAACAGAAATTTCGTTTCCAAATGTTGGTTATGAAGCAATTGTCGGCGACACGCCATTCAGGAAGATTATAGTTATCACGTTCTGGAAGAGAGAAGGAATCGTCGATATTGACTATCTCAGGCCGGCTTATGACGTTCATATCCAAATTGGGGTTGGCAAGCGTTGCGGACTCAGATATCGACCGACATTTCTCCAGATCATGAAACGAATGCTTCGCTCGAAAAGCCCACATCAATGGGCTGCGTAGAAGCACAAATAAATGGTCATCTGGCCTTTTTGTACCTTTGGATTCCATGGAAAAGGCATTAACGATAAGGGAAACTATTATTAATTTTTATAACGACAAAACAAAATCGGGAAAATAAAATAGTTTGCGGTTCGCAAGCACTTATCGATCTGTTTAGTTCATCTCTGTGATGTCTCGTATCTTGTAATTACTAGCACGTGCTTAACGGTGCCCATGATGTCTCCATTTTATTGACATGATTGTCTCACGTCTGGAGCCGGGGAAGCTTAGAACATCTCAAATTTTTAAACTAATTTTTTAAGCAACTTTAAGAATGTAAAAAATGTCTCGTCTCCTCTAACCGAAACTATATATGAAGTTTGTATGGGGAAATCGTTCCAAGCAGTTCGCTAATACGACTGCCACTAATACATAATCGCATGTTATTTCTTATATTCAATTAGGCTTACGGACAGTAGATAGTAGACAGTAGACAGTAGACAGTAGACAGTAGACAGTAGTCAGTAGAGAACTTTGTCTCAGGCCTATTACATTTTCCTTTTCTTTTCCCTTGTTTTGCTTTATTTTTATGATTTTCGCAAACGAATGAATTTTCTTAAATAATTGCTTTCCAACAATGCTGTTAGAGTTTAAGTTTACAGCTAACTTGATGATTTAGTTAATTGTTTATCAACAATATTAAACCGTTCATGCTTCACGCTACAATTATATAAACATATCGTTGTCATGCATGCGTCGTATTCATCACATTATTATCTTTAAAATCGTGACAGGACTGAATGTCTGTAATGTAAAAACACAGTATATTTTTTTTTTTTTTTTTTTCTTATTTTGTGAAACGTGAGCGTATATGCTCCGATGCATCCTGTTTGTAACACCCAATAATTCTCCAAATTTATGACGAAATTTATGTTGAGAAAATGCATTGTTTTCTCTTACGCTTGGGCTTACTTGGATGTAAGTTTCAGGAAATTTGTGACGAAAGGCGTTCGGAGAAGTCGGCCAACGGGAAGCGATCTAGAGGTAATGTTGTTAGAAGAGTCTCAATACCACCAATAGAACATCAAATGGTAGACTAATAATTAATAAAGGATTTTGAAACTTTTTCATGTTTCTTTCTAACGGTGGGTATGCGAAGTTCGTCACAAGACGAGTATAACTTTCTTTGTTATCTTTCTTTTATTATTATTATTATTATTATTATTAATATTATATTTATTTTTTCTTTTTTATGTGTGCATGCAATTCGAATGCAATTATCGGTTTAGTAATCGTACCACAAGTAAACATGTGCATACACATAAATATACTCTCTAAAACATAAAGTATAAAATCTAACTGCGGTTTCATGCCTTCTTGCAACATTCTTGCAACTTTCCGCATAGCATACGAGAACAAGAGGAATCCATTAAAAAGTAATTTAACACTTCTTAAGAACTATGCAATCGGATTGTGTGTGAAAGGTAAATAAGGAGAGAGAGAGGCAAAAAGATATTGTCAGTTGATAGAGGAAATAGTAAAAGGTAATGGAGATGCGTCTGTATGGCGTTTGTCAACGTAAAACATTCACTAAATAGAATACAAAAAAAACCAACAACAAAAACCTAAGGGATCTATACTTGTATTGCGTCTAATTGTGAGATCTTTACATTATATTGTGAAATATTAATGCAAAATGAAGTCAAATACTTTGGCTGTAGTTGAAGTTTTGCAGCTGTTTATAGGGTGTCCCGAATTCATTTTAGTTTATCAAAATTAACTGACAGTTATATGCTTTCCATTTCAACGTTTGCTGATTTGGAGAATTCGGCAGGCGTCACTTCATCGATAATAGCATATTGCGATATTTTTTATGCTTTCTTTTTGCGGTCGTAAACACTCTCTCTAGAAGTGGTTCAAAGATTCGAGTGCTTAAACAAAGTTATAAAGGCATATTGTATAGCAGCTATAAGTGTCGTGGATGAAGTGTGAAAAAAGTGATTCCGGATGAGCAAAGCTTACGCAGAATACCGCTACGTCTTTAGGAGGATTTCAATCAAAGGTTCAGACATCGCATATACGAGGAAAAAGATATATAAAAAAAAACAAGACGCATGGACGGACAGAAAAGTTAAGAATCACTTTCTGCGATTCTGAATCGATCGGCACAATAAACAGTCGGTCTATCTGAAGCCCTTTTGGCTGTTGCGTGCACAAGCGCACAAACGTAATATGCCCTTGTACCGCTAATGGTGTCAGGTATAAAAAGTCTTCAAAATTGAAGCTTGAAATGTTTTTTTCGAGCTTTTCGTGTCGCTGGTCTCTTTTATTTTCGCCAGATCACATTGAAACTTTAACTGAAGCTTCAAAATAAGTAGTGCGGATCGCACGCTTTTTCTGTTGTTTTATAACTTAAAACTTGTTAAACGTACGACGAATGTTCAAGCGATCGAATTTTTCGAAAATATCATACGATTGTCACCCGAATTTTGATTATGTTTTTGTACGATTTTTGATCAATTGTGGTAAGTAAAAAATAGTAACTTAACCGCAAGATCCCCTACCGTTACGCATTTTGAAAGCTTACACGTGGACCATACGAACAAAATTGCACGAATAGAACCGTGAGATATAAACGAGTGTTAATTTTGAACGAGACTTTCCTCTTGCTGTGGAAAAACGAATAATTTATACTAGGTCTTGGATCTGAGAGTTGGTAAAAATACTTCTCAAATCTGTCCAAAATTTCAGTGTACAAGATTGTCTTGGTCAGTCACTTACATGCATACAATCAACGAACTAGTTCCCAATTCTTATATGTCGAGATTTCAATATTTCCACAATATTAGGCACTCGTTCTAAAATAATATTATGTCACCAACAGAAACAAATACCCGCTTGGTTATAAAATATAAAGTCATTGACATTTATTACAAAATTATTAAACGCTACCCCACGTGTGGGAGAATCTGGCTGTGTAAACTTTAGGCGAACGTATGTGCAACACATAGAAGAACTTAAGACAGACTTACTCCTGATGATGCCAATCGGTACAAAAGTATTTTCTTTATCGATTTAAATTTGTCTGGCCGTTTGTCTCTTTGATGTCCGTCCATACTTTTTCTGTGCAGAACAGATAGCAATTTTTGAGATATTTCGACAAAATTCGGTACCTTGAGATATTTTCACTCAAGAACGAAACCTATTGAAAATGAATTGAATCGTAGCACTTTTGCGGCTTTTGAAAGATCGTTGTATGAAGAAAATTTGCAATAGACCAACTTTTTAAATCCTCCGATAACTACGACTTGATCTTGAAAATAGATCGAATTTTCAATATTTTATGATGAAAATTAGCCCATTAAATAACAATTTTAAATATTTGGACCACGTTTTGTCTATTTTTTTGGATTCACCTCTCATGAAAAGTAAGCCTTTTTGCATGAAAATAAGTGAAAAATAAAATGAAGGAGACATTTGAATCGCGTCAGTTGAAGGGCGTTCATCAAAGGCATTCAACTGTATTCACCTGTAGGCCAAGTATCACTTTTCGAATACTATTCGGAAAATAAATAAATTAAATTAGGCCAAGGAACATAAGGCATTTAATGGCCGGCCTTGCCCGCTTATAGTATTCTTACTCGTCGTTTCGTTTTCCTTTTTTTTTTTTTTTTCTTTGTTTTCTTTTCTTTTATTTTGCTTGTAATATTAATGAGTTTCGTGCAAATTTCTCATCATTTCATTTAAGCGTGTTAAGCTGGTATCAGCGAAGAGTTCTTCATATGTTTGCATTACGTGTCATCGCGTTAAGTTCAAAAATTAGTCAAATCAATCCACCGGTCTATTCACAAACAGACACCATCACGACTTATTACGAACTATCGTTAATACGAAACTTGGCTTGTAAAAGATTTCGATCGCGATTTAATTTCTCTTCTTACAAAAGCAAGGTTATGGTGCATACATATGTAAGTTGAATGACAAGTGCGTATGCGTCAATGCCTATAGTGGGAGAAATTCGACCTTAATCATGGATTGCGCGAACCGGGCTGTGCTTACCGCATTTGTGGCTTTGCGCATGCGTTCGCAAGTAAGCGCCTCTATCGAACCGCGAAGTAGACATTGTTGGCGCTCTAATTACTGCGTAATAAGGCAACGCTGAACGATGCTAAAACGAATTTGAGCAAATATAAGGCCGATTGCGATGATTCACTGGATAACTGCACCTTTTGTTTCACGTCAACGTAAGCGATAACCGGTAGTTCCCAATTAGCCGAAATTTGCCGCCACCGCTGAAATGCCGGATATGAAAGAATCGCTATGAGCCAAATTCTCCCGTATGAAAACATCAAAGTTCATGCAACACCTCAATATTAACCACGAATTTTGGGTACCCAAGGTTACTACGAAATTACCTGTAGTCGCTCTTACGTAAGGAGTCGCTATTCTACGTAGGGCGGCCTTATGTGTGATCAACTTAGTCCTCTTGCTAGGATTGACTAAATCAATCGATTGCGAAAGAGTGCTTGATGTTGGCAAGGTGCCTTACCGAATTTGGACCACGTAGGTCTATTTTTTGTCTACTTATCGGTTTGTGGTAACTGGGTGTAAAGTGCAGTGTAAAGCGCGGTGTTAAGCTACACTCCTTGATCAGTTTCAAAAAGTGAAAACTTAGACATTACTTTTAAAAAAGGTCCAATTCTTGCATAAGTTTCATGATTTATATGAGAGCTTAATTTTTCTCAAAAATTTCTACTCATTTCATCGGTTAGTGTTTAAATAAATAATTTATACACAAAATACATTCTTTAAAAGGCGCAACTAAGTTGAGGAGATATAGCTTATCTTAGCACTTATTCGAGTACAAGCATTGTTCAAGCATTTTGTTGTTACATTTTTTTTTATATTTTCCGCTTACATCTCTCCGACATGAATGTTAAACAGCAAATGTCAAAATAGTCCCATTAGCATATGGACACAGCTTCAATTAACATAAAAGTGCCGAAGACTTGTGTACGTTTTCAAGATGATATTCAAAATTTCCTAAGAGCTGTGTTGTAAGGTTCACTTCAATTATTTCATTTACTATTAAAATATCAATAAAAGAGGGAAAAAGCTCCTAGACCTTCTCGTATATGTCTCTAGTTACTTTCTTGCATTGATCTGAAGTTTAAATCGACGACGCTAGCCAATGTATGTGCAATTTATTTATTCATCTGCGTATTTGGCAAATTACAATAATATTGTAAAAATTTCGAAACGATTGTTGTAAGATATTTGAAAGAAGCAAAAAAGATTTATATATAAATAATCAAAATATGGAGTCAAGAGTTTATTGCATATTTGCATATAAACATAGCACGTACAACATATCAACTTATCCACGAGTTCTACGAAAATATCCATAAATCTTTGAAATTCGAAACGTAAGAGAAAATAACAAATCGTTTTCTGCTTTCTTTTCTTTACGATTTGTTTTTCCTTTTCACTTCACTTCTCTTTTTATTTTTTATTATTATATATATATATATATATATATATATATGTATGTCTATGTATATGTACATATATTTATACATTTTTTTTTTATTTGTAGAATTTCAAATAAACCACTAGTAAGGAAATGCGTTCATAAATCATGCATACCAAGCTATTGCATAAAAGATTTACTTGCTTTCTTGAAAATTTTCTTTTGTCGTTTCGATTGTTTTTTTACTACAAAAAGAAAAACGCACACAAACAGTAACAAATAAAAATCTTGATTTATGGTTTTTATTGATTTGGAAAAGCAGTCCAAACAGCGCACAGAATACAAACAACAAACACTGCCTAAGCTGGCCAAAGCAGATGCGAGCAAAACAAAAAAGCACAAAATATTCGACGCGACTAGTACGAAGGCTTATATAACAGGAAAAGTCAAACAAAAAACGAAAAAATTGCGCCAACTACAGAATTTATGCGCTTGGAGAGCAAACGTAGAAAATCTTGCGAATACTATATATCCTTCAGGCATGTGTTGAACTAAAAAAACAACAACAACAACAACAACAACAACAACAATAAAAAATAAACCGAACAAGTAAGAAAGCTTTTTGCACTTCACAGCGAATCTTGTATACCTGCCACTTAAGGAAACCACTCAGGTTTACTAAAATAAAAACAAAATAGGTAAACAATGCTTTAAAACGTTCCGTCATTTCTTCTAAAATTGTTAAAACTTTATCCAATAAAAAAGCGCTTTCAGCCTATCTTTAAAATTTTAGTATAAATCAGCCATCGCACGTTCTCTCGTATATTCACGTTTGCACTTCTAACGAGACGCGACAAATAGACCGACCGACCGACCGACCGACCGTCCGATATGAATGTAAGTAAATCAGTTCGAAATTTCACGAAAAAATATGCTTATTAACGTTTCTGGTTTTCCGTTTCATGTCTTTGGACGCTGTAAAGATACCGGAAAAATTGGTATGCAGTCATCTTACGGTGATAGGTATAAAAATGTTTGAATTGCCGGAGTCATAAATTGTTAATGTTGTTGATGTCACTGATGCTGTTTTTCTGGTTGTCAGTGTTGTTAGAGTTTGATATTTTCTGTATTAATTGAAAGAAGTATAAAGACACAAAGCGAACGAAAATCCAATATAAGTTAAATTACAAGGTAAGCAATCATCGGCGGAAAAATACAGAATCATAAGAAAGAAAAATCCTACCTTACACACACACACACACACACACACACACACACACACACACACATCGGATGCAAGATAATGGCTCATTTGTACCGAATAGGTCATCGACCCTTGCAAGTGCAAAAATGGATACCGTTTAAGAAGTCTTCGTTTCGCAAGACCCATAAAACTGGAAATTTATAAAAAAAAACAAAAAAACAAAAGTAAGAAAGAGTTTTAAGGAACGCTTTAAGAAAAGCCTTAAGGCCCTTTACGAAAATTCTAGCTCTTCAATTTAGATACGCTTGCAAAGGAGCTGAGTTTGTGCACATCTCGTAGTCCGAATTCCACCATCGCCGACGTCACACTTAATCTATAGTCTCTTTTATACGTCTAAAGTACTGTTTAAGTCTGTGCATAAAACAACACTAATAAGAACTAATAAGAAAGAAGAAGAACAAAGTTTTAACTTTTTGGGATATTCAAGCAAATTTACTTCAGTTCTACATTTATTTGATCAAAGCTACCTTCACGAATCAAGCGACAAGGCGCTATCGAGTCACAGACAACGTATTTCTTAACGGCATCGAATACCGCTCATCAATTGATATCGACGATATAAGCAAATTTGCAAGAGCCTGAAAGGGGCAGGAGGTTGATTTTTCTCCCTTTTTTCTGTTTAACATCACCAAACACTCAGGACAGGCTATTCGTGTAATTCCCCCTATTCGTGTAACACAGAGACGATCGGAAATAAGTGAGGAAGTGAGTGCGTGCCGAATCGGTAACGCTTTACCGACTGAGTACTCTCTGCAGCTACAATCAAAATAAACTCCACCGGACTTTGGATCAGAACACTTTGCATGAACACTGAGTTGATAGTGGCGCTTTCTACCTGATCGGCCACTCATGCGGATTATTTTTTTTAACTGTGCATGTCGTCGACTCACCTCCAACATTGCATTAATCCCAGATGTTTCTACATACATTTTGCATGCCTTTTGCGATTTCACTTCTCTTATCCAACTTGATTTGCGATCAACTCCACACCACTGAGTTGTTATCTTTAGGATAATATAGGTTCTGTTTATAATTCTTAGGATATTTACAATGATTTTTCCGATTGCATATTACGATTCAACTGTCATAACTTGACTGACTTTATACCCTTTTGCAAGCAGGACACCACTATTTAACTTTATCGCGGCATTTGTGTTAATCGCTTTTTCCGCTAAATGTTCGGCAAATTCTTGTTAATGTTTTCGACAATCGCCAGCTGCATGAGACAGTTAAGATGGTATGAATGTGTATTTACTTTTACGATTTTTGGGAAATTGGTTTCTTAGAAAATAGAGTAGTGCTCATGCAAACTCAAATCATCGTAACTCGTAACAATGGGAAAAGCCTTAACTTCCTCACGGGGGTAGCCGGCAAGTTAATCTTAAATTGCTCCACTTGTCATATACGAACGATGCTGTGGAATCGTTAATTCGTTGGTCATTAAAGATAGTGACGCAACGAACACTCACAATAATAAAAATATTTCGTAACAAAGCCGTAGCTCACTGCAATTTGTTTTTAGTAAGGAACTCGAATTTTTACTCCACAAATTTATTAATTAATTTCAGGTCTGCCAACATTTTGCAAGCTTACCAACTTTTTTACATTCCGAATATATCTTAACAAGGTTACCATCAATCTTAAAGCTATGACTAGTCCCCATAATATTTGAACGACATGAAAATTCTCTAGCTTTGCGAAGAAAAGGTACAACGCATGTGTTCGAGCACTTTATGGTCTCCTTTTGCCTTTGCCAAGCAGCTTTGTTTAGCATTTGCACCGCGTTATTAGGGCAAAGGCGTACTATTTGATAATGCTACAGCGTTTATCTATCATAAAGACTGGTATAAGCAGGAGAGTGAAATTTTTCTTCTCTCTCTTTGCACTTTTTGTGGTAAAACTTTCTTCTCTTTTTTGACTTGTAATATGTTTCAGTTTAAATGAACAGACATCGGATAGCATTCGCGAACTTTACAAATCTTGCAGAGAGAGTTTAGGTGGTTTTCGACTGAGTGAACCATATTTTTTTATTTATTTTTTTAAGCTCTTCCACGGTTCTCATTTTTTTTTGTAAATACTATCTTTTCAGAACTTCTTTACTGCTGACTGATCGATTTCTGCAGTTTATTTGTCCGCTATTGGAACTAAAAGACAAATTTTCTCTTAGATCCGCCAGAAAGAGTGTTGTACGCTTTGAAGCATTCACGTAAGTTTAGACTCGAATTACATTCATACACACCTCGGAGATATATATATACTTGGAAAGTGTGATGATGAATGCGTAAAAAATTTAACTTCGGTTAGCTACATCAGATTATAGTTAAACGGTACTAAGATGCGGAAAATTCAGTCTGCGGAATTACTGTGGCAAAGTTGCCACAGTTCAATACGCTATATAATACGATTCAAATGTCAGAAAGACTCATTCGCTACTAATTACAGAAACTCACGTGAGCACATCACGATTCTTTTAAAAGTGTTTCATCAAATGTTTGTTCATGTGTTCATTATGTTGCATTGTAAATATACGTGTTTATGTCTTACACTATGTGCGGCATAACGTATATTAAGTATGTGCTGATGTATGCAACCTCTAAAAGCACTTAAGCATGTCTGTCGGTCTGTCGGTCTGTCGGTCTGTCTAATGTTTGTTCAGGTATTTTTGTAGTTAACCTGCAAATCATACTTTTCGAAATATTTTGATTAGATGTGTTCGGATGTAGGGACGGACCCTATTGAAAATTGATTTAAAGTGGACCATTTTTACGGCTACGCTCCAAATAAAGTCTTTCTTTTTTGAAAAAGTTGTTATATGAAAAAAAAAATTGCTGAGCAATAGAGATAGAATCGAAAAATAGGTGAATAATAATAAAGTCTTTGTTAAGAAGATGAATTTTTCGAAACTTAGACAGCTTAAGTTTGCAACCCTCTTACATGGGCTGTTATATCAAAAGCGTGCGTCAAGAGAGAAACAAAGAATGAGATTGATATAGGATACCTAATAATCGGTCTGGCTCGACTTTAGTGTTGCTACTTATTTTGTGTTACTTGTGTGCATGTTTGTTTCGAAACATGTTAACATTTCCAGTATAAAAACAGCAGCCATTGTAGTCATAAAATTTTGGCATGAGAATACGTTGACAAACATAAATCAAACAATAATTAAAAATGATTACAATGATTGCAACGAAGAAAAGCCAAAAAATTAATAAATAAATACACAAAAAAAAAAAAAGCAAAAAGAAAAAACGAAACTTAGGTATAAACTTGTTTCGAAGCTATTTTAACAAATGCAGCATAAACATAAACTTAATATAGCGAAAGCCCGTAAAGGAATTATTTCATTTCTTGTTCGAATCAATTTAACTGACAGTTGGAAGGAGCATCTTTTAAATCGAATCATCTTTCTTCACTAGCCACCAAATTAACTGAAGGTAAGCAAAGGCTACACTCACTAATAGTGTTTGAAAGTCGAATATTGGTTAGTATAATGACTTCATGAATGCTACGGTACCTTCGGTCCGCTAAAGCTAAGCTATTCAGAATTCTCGATACAAGTATTTCCATGTTTATGATAACATCAATCGATTTTGTCATCAAATTGCCAAAGACCATAAAAACCAGCTTACATTGTTTCATGTCATGTAATTTACCCAATTCGATGCGGACAACATGTGCGATCTTAGCTTCTTTCTAGCAGAACGGCGTAGCCCTTATCTCGTTGAAAGTTCGCTTGATACGCTCGTCTTGCGTTGCCAATCAAGTAGGAGAGTAATTCGTAGTAGATCCAGTTAGCGAGTATATGAATATATCACGGCGCGATAGGATGTCTCCGTTGAATTCACGCACTTGCATACTTTTTTGCGAAGCAATCAAGAGCTCGGAGATTGAAGGTTTACTGCATATCTGTAGCAGTGTGATTGGGTGCCTGGCATTTCTAAGTGGACATTGAAAATAAATGGAGAATAGTTGAATGGCAATTCGCGTGATGCTGATTAGCCGAAACCATTGTAATTCGAACTGTGGGGACGACGGGTGCCAGAGTATCCATACCGCATGTACAAAGAAGAGCCGAATGTACTTCTCAATGCCTGCGGAATGTCGGGCTAGGAGCTAGGAAACCTTGACAGCTCGTAACGGCCCCCGGTACGGAGCGTATTGCGGTTACCTGAAAATCGTGAGGTCACCAAATAATTACTGATGCTAGTGGATGCAAAGAGCAGAGTTTGGCCTATAAAACAATCTCTTCTATATGGTTGCATATAAACCGATTAAGTTCCAATTACAGATGCAGACATTAAATTCACCAAAAGTATCTATCTAGTATATCATTCGATTCCACCGTACTCACCATACTCATCTAAATTCGATTGAGTATCGAAAACTTTTTTGTGCTTTTTTTCGCTCTCTTTCGTACTTTTCGATTTCGTTAAAAGTGTTTGTTCGCAAGTGCTGTAGGAAAATTCAAATTGGGGAATTTCAAATTGGACTTCAAATGGGACTTCCGTTAAGCATCCACTTGGCATTCAATCTGTGTTGTTCGTGTTGCATGACTTGAAATTTTATTAATCTTATCAAATGTTATGAATTTGATTAATTTGAGTTTCTTTGTTCGAATGTCTACGCATAAATTTGAGCGCACAAAAGTCCAATTGTTTGTCTGGTTTGCCCTTCCACTGCCATTTACTATTTCGTTTTATTTTCAATAAACTGAAGTGCGTTCAAGTGTTTCCCTTTCCCAAGTCATATTATTGTTCCATCAAAAGTCCTTCTTTGCCAACGCACTTTTTCACGTGCATAAATAAAAATATGTAAACGTAAACACCCACTTAGCAACCCAAACCCATCTCCATGCTATATACTCAGAGAACTTATTTAGCTATCTTAAGTTGGCAATGGTGGCGGCTGCAATAGGGGGATGAGCGGAAACAAAATCAATTAACTACAGGATATAAATGTAACATTACACTCCAACGAGGTATAAATAAAATGGAAAAATAAAACTTAGCAATTGTTGTTCAAATGTGCCCGTGTGTGGGTGTTTGGGTATATTTGTATTTTTGCTTACTTTTTCGTTGATTTAAAAACAACGAGAGGGAGATAGATGCCAAAAATGTAAAACTAGTCGAAGCTGGAAAGAACGGTAAGAGAACAATTTTAACAACAAGGTATTTAATAACAGGGTTTCCCGCTATGGTTTCTCCCTCCAAACTTTGAAAATGGAGACTTTTTTCAAACCCACAATCGAACGATGGGAATATTCTCATTTTATCAGAATATTTGTAAGAGATAGTAGCAAGCCCCAGAAAGCCCTTAACGTACACACATGTTTTCAATCAGTAGCGAAATATACATTTAACTAAACACTTTCGACCGCCTGTTCATCTGCGTAATAGCCATACTTAACATCCTTTAATCCAACTAATCGAATCCAACTGTACCCCACATCCAATACTGTGAAGTATCAAAATTTGAAATCCCCCCCCCCACCCTTTTTTTTAATAGCCGGTGGATATGAAAGTTTCCGCCACGCTTTTCATAGTCCGCTTCATGATAATAAGCTCTTCTGTTCGTTATTGTCAGTGTTAAGGCCCATTTTAATTTACGGTATTGACCATACCGTCAAGCGACAGCTTTCGAGTAACGTTAAAGCAAATAAGCTTTCGAACGGTCCTTAAATAACTTATGCATAAAGATTGCATACAAGTAACGAACAACAATAATTCAGTTTCATGTACATCTCCAGATTGATCAGCGAGCCCAGTGGTTTACCAGACTAACTCCCTAAGCTGGTGTCTGTTATAAATAAGAAATTAGGATGAGATTTGATTCATGTGCTTTCGCCCGAACGAAGCTAAGTGTACGCAAGAGTGTATGAAATTCACTTCTACCTAATAACGAATCTATTCACAATACATGTCATCGATTAACCGGGCGAATGCAACCATGCAAACGGCTGCAAAAGCGCTCGTTCCTACTAACCAGGATTTTTGTTTGGGCTTAAGCGTACACTATCCGTGCAGCACCTTGGCGTTTCGTTTTTTCTAAATACTGACATCTCCAACTCAGAAACCTACCACCAATTAAGTAGTTATCGATTGGAAATTTCACAAACGCGTTAATTGAGAATTTGAACAATATTTGCGCATTTCAGTCGACTAGATAGATACACAGTTAAGGAAAGAAGGATGAAAAATTTTATGCGATAAATTCCCAGCAGAGTATGAATACATGTTCTGATGGTTTCGTTGGTTGGTGGAGGGAGTTGGAAATGTTTCATCCACATCACAGATTTTCTTCTTTAATTTGATATAATACTTTAAGACAAAATTTCTTATTTGTTTTATTATTATTATTATTATTATTATTATTATGTAAATTTAGCCAGAGAATAAATTCTAAGACTACAGTCTTAAAGCACTAGCATCTAAGGCTTTCGGCTTTATTTTTATTAATATTATTATTATTAAAAACTCTAGCGCACTTGAGATTTGAACCCACGACCATTGAATTGCTAGTCGAGACTCTTGCCTACTCGGCCACTCAGACGGATTTATTTGTTTTATTTTGATATGCCTCTGTACGGGTGTGCTCTAATGCTCCGAGCATTACTGACAATCAATTGGCCTGTTATTGCGTTTCCTAATAATCTAATTGATTAGTGTTTGAAATATGGGGGTTCCTCCACGTGTTGTTGCCCATTTGGATAAAAGAAAAGGAAAAAAAAAGAAGAAGAAAAGTTCCATAACTGTAGACTTTAAAGGGAAATTTAATCCCATCAAACAATTTGTTGTTTTTGTGCAAGCTATATGTAGCAGTGAGCCGGGTTGTTGTTTCAATTAAAGCAACGCTATGGATGCTGAAAGTGAGAAAGATGGTACTAATAGTAGTTGGCAATGAATTGTCGATAAACGAGAACAACTTTCAGCCTAGATGACCGTAATTAGGCAAAAAGAAACGTGAGTGAAACATTAATACTGATCAATATACATTCCGGACAGAGTGCACATGAACAAAATGATCAATAGTATCGCTTATGTCGTGTCAAACGATCAGTTTAGTGATAAATGCCAAAAGGATAATCAGGTTAGACTTATGGTTAAGACAGATGACATTTACAGATAGATAGTCAAGTACTTAGATTGTTGTACGATGATTTTCCATATGTTTCAACTGAAACAAGAACGTGCGTATAGAGGTGTAAACAAAATTTTATACCATTCTAGACCTGCTGTTGATATTAAATCGGAATTGGCTTTGTTAACATGTCGAGTACGCAACGCAACCAAGGAGTCCATCGTATCTATCTTTTATATTGATTTGATTCGTACACTAAGCAGTAAGAAGTTTTCGGTGTCAGACATATCATCAATCACGCAAACGGAGAGAAAAGGACCACCATATGAATTGACTGAAAATGCCAATTCGAACCGTTCCAACATCGCGGTTTTATTGCTTGTCAGACCAGATTGTCGTAGCAACGACGACGGATTAGTCCAGGAGAAGGCGGAACACTCATGTGTAGTGTATTACGAGTTATCTCGTCTACCGTCGTCAGCTGAACGAAGTGAACGATGTATTTTTGTGAAAAAGACCAGCAATAGCGGTTAAGGGACGCAAACTCATCCTCTTGCATGACAAGGCTCGAGCACACGTTGAGAATGTTCTGCGGCACCCAGCGTACTCATCAAACACAGAGCCTTCTTAAGCTTGGCTGACACTCGAGTTTGAAATGCTGAACTAGCGCGAAAATCGGTCGACGATTGAATGGCTGCCAAGCGAATATCATTCTTTCGACACGGTATCGCCATTTTTCAAGAAAAATGGGACAAAGCTGTACAAACTCATGAAGATTATATATTGATTAACATCCTAGTCCTAGTTTTTCTCAATAAATGCGTTTTTCAAATGAAACACTGATCAAAATACATGCAAGCATCTAATAGAATTCGACTCAGACAGAATCACTGTTATGTTGCGAGAAAATGCGAAAATGTACATACTACGCCGCTACGCTATATACGTATCTATTTCAAATATGGCAACACTTTTACACGATTTGGCAGCACTTTGTAAGACGAAGCCTTTTCTTCATATTTCTTATTACTTTTATGTGATTTTCTTTTTTTCAAATTTTTGCTTCACCATTAGTCTGATTTTTTGATTGTTTTTTTTTTTTTTCTTAATATGAGAATAAATTTAATGGAATTTTCGGTATACATGTTTATGATATTCAAAAACAATCTGTCATGCTGTCACACGAAACGGGGGAGTAATTATACATATCAAAATTCTGATAATTGCGAGGTGAAGCGCAGTAAGAAAGACTCATAATTAAGATATTTAAGCAAACCTAAAGAATCGTTTGGACTCATTTTGAAACTGAAAGCGATTCTCGAAAAGGCAGAGGAGAACCAAATCGAATTTGTAAATAACACCGCGAGCAAGCAGTAATGACGATAATAAGTGGATAGGTGGACACAGACAGGTAGAAATGAATAAATAAATGAATAAATTTACAGGGAGGCCCGCCGATGCATGTTTCGAGCGCTTGAGAAACTCAACAACCCTCTGGGATGACTATCGCACAAACACATTGCATATACACATATACTTATATAATGTATATATATATATATATATATATATATATATATATATATATATATATGCATATATATGTATATATGTGTATATGTGTGTATAGTGAAAGCAACAGCTGAAAATTCAATATTTCACCTTTTTACTTCATTCATAAGTTCTGGTCAATAAATTTCCTTTCAGTAATTTCAAAAGTTTCCACTTTTGTACAAAGTAATGTAAGCAATTTGTTGTTTTCTTTTCCCCTTCTCAACTTCAGGACATTTTGAGTGTGTTCGCATATTATTCTCTGGATCGTGATAATAAATTTATGCATAAGTGATACCTGAACTCGATTTTGTTGTTTTATTGTTTACCTTATGATATGAATGATTTAAGAAAATATACAAATACAGGGTAAAAGGGTAAAGAAGATAACGAGGGATGATAAATGCAATAACCCCCTCTAGTTATTGCATTGAAAAGTGTGCGTCAGTAATTTTATAGATTGCCATGCCACTGTTCAGGCGACAACATGTGTGTACGGTATTCGTCAAGGCCAAGCCGCGAAGGACAAAGAACGGCTGATAGTGTTTTTAATTTATCTAAATTCTTGTGAATGTCAATAAAAATAAACGTGAATATGCATATAAAAGCAATTGGTTTTACATATGCTGTCGCCGTAGAAACAGTAGCAAGTTTCAATGGATTAGCACATTTTTCATTAAACGAAACAGTTAAGCAAGGAATGCGAGACAATTTTCGCCTCAGTTCCTTTGCGTTCTTTTAAACCATATAATATGATCACACGGTAGTAGGACTTTTCCATATAAACCGTGCGGTCTTATTTAAACGGATGGTTTCACCTAACTTGGCATCTGACGTCTAACTGACATCTGTATGCCAATACTTTAAGTAGATGATCCGGGGGATACACTCACGTAACTGAATGTTTGCTTTCTACACTTTCGTTCGACCTACAGACCGCAAATTTGGCATACTAACGTCTTTTGACGCAAGGACAAACGCTATTAAAAATGATTCGGAGTGGACCGCTTTTTCCACCACTCTCCACATAACGCTTTAATTCGCTAAATCGTTATATAAAAAAATTGTGTAATTTTCAGAATGTCGTGACAAAAATCGCTTAGTAACACTAGGTCAACATTCTAAATTAGTGTAAAAATATGGGATTGGATGGGGCAATTTTTTGACCCTTTCCTACAAAAAATGTGTCTATTGTAAAAAGGACCAATTTTCAATACTTCTGGAATTTGACTTCGAACTTAAACTTACCGAATTTGGATCACAACTCTCTTGCATCCCAACTTATACGAGGGTTCTAGTGAGACATAAGGTCTTATTTGTCATTAAGTTCTAATTTTTATTATTTTATGAGGAGCATTTGTCCTTAGGCAACTTGGATCACGCAGATTAATTTTTTAGACCGCGCCATTTATAGGGCGGCTCGCGAAAGCAAACCTTTCTATGCTATGGCGGGAACCTCAACTGAGAAATAATAAAATCTTTGACAAGTAAATCAAGTTTGCTAAATTTAGACCACGACCACGGCACCGTATGAATATCCCCCAATATGAGCACTTTCATGAAAGTTATGCATTTACATAAAAATAACGTACAATTTTTGGTGTATTATTAATTAAGCAAAGTAGCATAGGGTATCTATTGCTTGACTATGGCATTCTTACTTATTTTTAATTATCATTAAAATGAACCAATGGAAGATTACCACACACATTTTTATTGAGATAATTTTTTCGGAAGTCAAGCCAAAGAGAGACGAATTGACGTCACTACATGCATGAATGCTAATTAATGATACCGGAAGGTTTTTAATCAGTCAACTGCTGTACGATGTATCGCATGAGTCAGTGAGTAACCTCATATAAGTTTATACAACCGTTCGTCATTTCACTGTACAAACAATTTTGGAACATTTACTAAGCCGACAGAAATCGTCTTCCATAAGATCTGAAGTAGGTGGACACTTTCAAATTAAAAATGTTACCGAGTACATATTTGGGGAAAGCAGGTCTTTAATAAATCTTTGAGAACTATATTGAAGCTCTTTTCTGCTCAGTACACCTAATAATGTCGAATAAAATTCGGAAAAATATGCGATCTATTTTCCAATAACGCGAAGAAACACCGGAAATTTTTTGTGAAGGTCAGTATCAAAAACCAGCAGAACACAAATGGTTTCGCCGTACAGGAAATTTCGATGTTGAAGATGTGCCGCGTCCGGGCCGGCCAATCGTTGAAAAAAGCAACTTGGAAGCAATGGAAATGGAGTACGACAACATGAATAGGCAATGAAAAATTTAATGAACCGACTTTCGATCTGCAAATCTTAATGAAGTACACATATCCCTGAGAAAGGAGGAAAAGCAAAATCTAATTGTCTGTCTGCGATAGACCGCGAGAGCACACATTCTCAGATCAAATTTGGAAACTGGGTCAGACTTTTGGAGAAAATTGTAACTTGTCACCTTCATTGCCGATGATCATTCCTAGTTGATGACTATGAAATCTATGACTATTATCGTTCATCTTATCTTACTGGGAGATGCAGAGATTCGGATTTTCAATAAAAATAATTTTATTACCCTAGTCCTAGCAATTGTTTCATCTCAATCTTGGTGACTTTGTGAATGTCACCAGTACTCGAAGGACGTTCAAAGCGGCTCGACCTTGCACTCCTATCCAGACTACAGACAATGCATAGGTAAGTAAAATCAGTTGCTTACACTCCAATCAGCACCTCGGCTGGTATGTTCAAAAGCAAGCTCCATAATACTGTTGCAGATAATGCTAAGCGGCATATTCTCCACTTAAGCTGTTAAGCTGTTTTATCTTTTTTCGAAACAATCGTAATTAAAATGTTATTTTATCAAAAATTAATTCCAATGCCTTTCGGTGGTGATACGTGAGAAACTTTTAACTAAGTATCGACGCGAATTGCAAAATAAAATTTTGCCATCACTTGTTTATTCATTTTGTTACTCGTCAATGACAATATAACATCAGTTTGATAAAACCAACAACTACGATATAATTTATGTTATATATGTTATGACATATCAATTTAATAACGAGTTAACATAGATCTTCTTCGTGTAGATAGACTTTTATAGAATGGAGATGGACAGATGAGGATGTAATGAATTTTTACCACACTAATGAATATTATTGGCGAACTTTCACCTAAGTGGAGCTAAGTTGGGCTGTCGCCCAGTTCAAGTCTGATTTTCTAAGCAAGTGCTCCATATCGCCAGAGTGAGAAGAGGATGTAATGTTCTATCACTTGCTATGCTATAGTGAATTAACTCTTGGATGAAAATATACTTCACTCGTTAAGAGCGAGTGTCTTAAATTGCATTTCTCTTGATTTCTTCAACTAAAATCAGGCTCATGGAAAACTAAATACCCTAAGCTAAGCTGACCCTAACCAAAACTACTGAAATCGTTAACTTTGTCGTAAATACGATTTCACTATACATTTCGCGTAGAATCTTTGCAACTTCATTTTTAATTAAACGATCCTCTTACCCTAGCATAAGATATAGCACGATAGGCAATAGGTGAGCTATAAGTCAAATCTAATTTAATCACAATGAGTTGAACATAAACTGAAGCTATTAAAATGCATACATATTTACATATCTACTTATAAATTATCCGCCTAAGTGGCGGTGGAGTAGGCAAGGGTCTCGACTAGCAGCAATTCAATGGTCGTGGGTTCAAATCTCAAGCGCTGTAGAGTTTTTAATAATAATAATAATAATAATAATAAAAATAAAGCCGAAAGCCTTAGATGCCAGTGCTTTAAGACTTTAGTCCTTGAATTTATTTTCTGGCTAAATTTATATAATAATAATAATAATAATAATACTTATAAATTATTATAAATTATTATAAATTATTAATACAAATTATCGTTTATTTATTCTACAATATGTTTACAATGAAGCGATGCGCAATCTTATCATTTAGCAAAACATTTAAATAAACTATTACGACCATATCTGCCGTCTAAGGGAGTTTGAAAAGTTGGTGTACATTACCAATGTTTTAGAAAACTTCAATAATCGGACTTTAAGTCAAAGTCGTACGATCTTTTAGTTTTTTCGGTAACAGCGCACACGACGGAATAGTCTCGATAGAAGTTGACATTTTTTGAAGAAGAAGAAGGAGAAGAAGAATATTCTAATGAAAATATCTAGGACATGCGATCAATAAAGGCCGCATGCTTTAAAAAGAAAAACATTAGAAAAAAACACTTTCCAAGTTGAATTTTTTAGCTAACATGCGAGAAGTGGACAAA
This sequence comes from Glossina austeni, assembly GCA_000688735.1. Taxonomy (NCBI): domain Eukaryota; kingdom Metazoa; phylum Arthropoda; class Insecta; order Diptera; family Glossinidae; genus Glossina; species Glossina austeni. Next base: position 2,195,728 of record KK502415.1, on the reverse strand, counting down.
ATATTGTTTTCTACCCATTGACCTGCCAGGGAACTAGCAACCGCGATAAATTTGAAGCCTCTCCTACTCATTGACATCAGAGAAATCTCCCAGTTCATGGTCAGCAAGTAAGGATTAAATATTTATTTAGAAATCTTTACAGGCTTGAAGTTGGCCGATCGTTCGTAAACCTCATTTTTGTCTTTGCTAAAAGGTTAGACGATCTTCATGCTTGATTCGCGCCTTCGCTCAAGGAACGTGAATACAGTTTCCATGTTATCTGCATATGTTGCAGTTATTATCAGCGACCGGAAAATGTGAAGTGAAAATTGTATAGAGTATTGGATTCCATTCCCATTTCTTTGGGACGCTCCGCCTTCATCTCTATATAGAAAATAGAATTTGAGCAGCAAATACGTCAAAGTGTTAAGAACTTTTTCAAGTTTGAAAAGTGACCCATCATACCAGACTCTATCGAAGATACTTCCTAAATGGTATTGTGTTTATTCCGAGTGAAAAAAAACTAGTGAGAACTGGGAGTAGTCGTCGTAGATACCATCTTTCAAATTTTTTAGAAAATGTCACCAAAAAACTAATTGCCTTATGTCGTGGTTGTTGTCTTTGATGTCAATCGATATGACGAAAGATAATGACGAGTGGACGAGTGGACGAGTGGACGAGGTGTCTAGGACAAAACTTCTCTTCAAAGGCAAACAAATGCTCAAACTAAACTCAAGAGCACATGACGTAAAGCTAAAGTTAATCAAAGTGATATGACCCTTGGGGTGGTACTGGATTATTTCCTTGAGATTAATTTAAATTGGGTAAAGATTTACTTGTCCGTATTGGACATGAGGCAATGTCCCATGTATATGATACCTAAAACAATCAGCATATAGGCATCAAATGTAAAAGCACATAACAAAATCGACAACATGCGTATGCCTCTTCATATATATATGCATTGTATATGTATTTATATGGAAGCGTAATATATGGCAGCAAATCTCCGAATGTTTAGGTGTTTACGTTACTTAAACGTAGAACTTGTTTGTTTATTTGTGCAACATTAAACGTACAACTTCAGGCTGCCTCACTCCAGTTGTGCTACAGAATAGTTTACATCACTGATTTTTAAAGTTACGATATCTACAAAGCAGTTTAAGGTGATTTAACTCAAACCTATCTTTGTCTATACGTACGCAAATGAAAAAAGACGAAAGACTATCAAAATTGCCCGCCCGCCCGCCTATCTTTTTGAAGGCTGAAGGAACCAGATATCTCAACTGAAACTACAAAATAGTTTGTAAGAAGTGAGCTTGTAATTTGCAAGTTACTCGAGACCATGCAGGAACCTTCTCCCTGGCCCAAGGAAATGTTTGCTTCCACTCACTTAAAGCCCACACTGTCTTATAAGGAGCAACGAGTTGCGAGTTAGTTTCTTCAATAAGACTTTAATTAATCTTTGCATATGTTTATTGCTATTTTCAGACCATTGCCATCACTGGAAGTGGTTATGAAAAGGTCACGCCCATATCTAAAGTTGATTTGTTGCCATCGGTTAATATGCTTATGAATAAAATTTTTAGTTTTCTACCTCAGCTGTTTGGTCTCACGAATATTTTAACAGCAAACGGTAGATGGACGAATGGACTAACGCGATAAAATGAGCTATTTTAGCCTGATTGAAAATACATATAGATATTAGGAAGCATTTAATGTATATTTATGAACGATACAAGAAGAAAATAATCTAATATTAAGATACATATGTCAGATGTCTCGGTGTCTCGATAAAAATGCTTTTAAAAATTGAAAAATCCGATTAGTTTCCGCTTAGAAATACTATGGAAACATTTTTTCAATTTAGATCAAAAATTTGGAAAACTTATTATAATTTTCAAATATTTTCCATTTTAATCTGTATGAACTAATATCAGCTTACTATGGGTTAAAATAATGATAAAACTTTTTGACTTTTTAGCTTTGCTTGGAAATTTAACCACAAGATTTTTCGAATTGTTTCACCTTCAAGAATATGAAACATGCTAAACAATGTACGTGAAAGAGAAACAAAAAATAATTAACAAAAAGTAAACAATAATTATCGTACCCAACCATGACACAAACAAATAAAGAGTTCGAGAGAAAAAGTTCAATTTTTAATTTATAAAATTCATTAATTATTGCTACCGTACCGTACCGTATGAAGGCATTTATTTGTATGCATGAACGCATGTGACACAAGGCACGCCAACGCTTACACCAAAATTGGACAAACGTTAAATGATACTTAAACACAAGAATAATTATTACAGACTGAAAAAACTTGTTAAATGGGCGAGCGTGATATTCATAATTACGGCACCACGTTACCTTTTACAAACAATTATCCGCATGGATCTGCGAAACGTTTTTCAATGTAAATACATTTTAGTAATTTCTAAAGACATATTCACCTCAGGCCCCTATATTAATGTTGGGTACGTCGAGAAGGCGATTCAGGCAACGCAAGCAGACGCAGTTAACGCAAAGTTAAAGCATTTGCTTTTTTTAAGCGTACATCACCTAATAGTGTAACACGGTTTCCGCTAGAAATGAGGAAAAAGGGGTAGAAAGGGAAAGGTATGGGGAAACGGGCGCAGCCAATCCGTGTTATACTTGACTATAGCTACGGCCCAAGTAGACTCTACCGCACTGAGATTTGAATCCGCTAACATTAACTAATTAATCACAGTCCTTAGTTACTCGGCTATTCGGTTACTCTTACGGACATGACTCAATTAAGGGGTCAAGTCTAGGCAAGTTTCGCATCGATTTTTATCAGCGAGAGAAATTGTATGACATACATTCAATCACTGAGAAAGGGTATGCGTAAAGCCTTAAACTTCCGTCTGTTGTATATAGATAAGCGAATAGCAAGACTATGTTCGCCTTGCGCACACCACACTCTGATGACAACGGACAGACTGAATGTGATAATAATGCACTGCAATGGACAATTGTTTTTTATTTGCTGCAATTTATCCAAATTTTAAGAGCATGGACATAGTTGAAAGGATCGACCAAAACCAATCTAGATCTTCGCATTACCCCTGGTTGTAGAAGCTTTTCTAACAGGCGTTACATTATCCTCAGTTCCTTTCAAAATTATATGCTTTCGACTCGTTTGACGTTTCGCTGCAATCAAGCCAATCGTTCAATCTAATATCATTACTTACACCCTGCAAAAACGTTTTCAAATTATTCAAAAATTTTTTTACACATCAAGCTAACAGGTGCTGGTAGCACCGTCATTCCAAAGTTGCATAGCACCAACATGACGCCAAAATACAAAGAATCTCGACAGTATTGCATTATATTGCGTTCGAGACGGTGCGGTATGTTATAAAACTGGCAAAAGAATAAAAATTTGGGCAAGGCAGCGAGAAGTGGTGGAACTCCCGAATACGTGCGTGTATATTGAACTCCTTGTATCCTTCGCAATTAAATTCGTTTATTTAAAAAAAAGAAAAACAACCAAACGCTCTTTATGCGTAAGTTTGGCAGATACTTGTTAAGATCCCCGATAAGTATTTCTGGGTTTTATAAGCTGGATGACAGAATTACTACACCGTTATGTTTACAAAAAAAAGAGTCTTATACGCCAGATAATGCAAGAATGGGTTTGTCTTTCTGTCTATCTTAAAATCCGCTTATCCCTTTAAAAGCATAATTCACTTATTCTATATATGTATATATTCCCATGGACTTGATGAGTTTTATCTGTCAACCGAACATTATGTTAGTTGTGATTCTATTAATATAAAAAAAAAACAGCCATTATTTTACCACAATTTTAAAAAACGTTACGCGATTTCATTACCCAAAAGATCAGACTCCAATACCCGATGCTATATCATATATTAGTTATTGATTGATTTGAAAAAGTAGCAATAGCGTTAATTAATTTGCTTACCGAGTAGGATCGATGAGAGCGATTAGATAAATTTCTCACCCAAGGCATTGTCATCTTTCAAATTGCGCAAGGTCGCAGTGATTAAACTAATTTAACTCGGGTCTACAAACTCTTGGACTCAGTATAGAGCGGGAATCTACAAAATCTGCTTTTATTTTGCTTTTCTTATATGTACATAGAACAATTGCAACATTTGCATGTACATCTGTCATCTTAGGCCTGTAATAACATTTAACAAAGGTAATAGGAACCATCGACTCACTTGTAGAGAGATAAACATTTTTCCGTGTAAAGTTCTATAGAAACAAAAAAAACAAAAAAATAATGTTATCTTTAAGTTGAGCGAATCGGTTGTTGTCAAAAAGCGCACATATATTTATCGCTCATATCCACGTAAGCATATATTAATATAATTCATATAAATACTCGAGAGTGGTGGATCCGAATATCTTAGTTCGTGTAAAAGTGAATATAATAAGAAAAAATAAGAAAAACCCAATATAATGTGCAAGTTAAGTGACTCGGTTAAAACCTTACATACATGTTAAAACCTACATATATATATGTATCTGTGTATATAGGTATATGCCGCTTATATCCCCACGTAGGCATATATTAGTACATAAATTCAATGACAGTAATACTTTCTACTATATATTGTTATATATGCATACATAATGTGCTTATAATTGTTAATATTCCCGCATATATATGCAGAAAAGAAAAGGTTATCAGCTTAAGAGCTGATGTAGGAGGTAGTGTGCACGTATACATATGCATCCATACAATATCTTAAGAAAAGAATGGTTAGTTTTTATATAAAAAGAAAGCATGGATGAATACATCATTCATATGTTTACAAAGTGCTTACCTATACACACATAAACATATGTATATATGCATACATCCACTAGATGTTCATGCTGATGATAGCGATGATGGCGACGAGAACACAGGTCAAACCTGAAAGACCAAAACAGGGTGAAATGAAAAAGTCACGTACGCCATAAAGAGAAAACAACAGTAAGAAAGCAAATAAATTGAAAGAGAGAGAGCAAAAGAGAGACAAGAAAAAAAATAAAAAAACTGTAAAGAAACACAAAAATTCACATGTGCACATGTGTGAGATATATCTTTAACATAAATAATGAAATGTAATAAACCAGAAATTTTGAGGTCTAAGAAGACTGCCAAAGACAACAAAAAACAATTGAAATCAGGAAAGAAATCATATTCGAATAGCCTGATGCCCACTACCTTCTCACTTCTATTCATAAATCCATCTCGAAATCAAAGAAATTACTTCTCCGTATAATTAGTTATATGATAGCACAACTCTAACGGAAAACTGCAACTAAGTATGGGCGACGGTACTCTTTACTTCCAAAAATGTCTTACACCTATCGTGCGTCACAACAGACCCGGGGCATAGTACGCATATGCACCTTTAATGCGAAAGAGCAAGACAAGCAAGTTAACATATGCAGAAAGAATGGACTTAAGGACATAACAGATAGATGCTCACAAAAACCGGTTTAAGCAAACACTGCAACGTCATAGCAACACAAAATAGATATAATAAAATTTGATTTGATTGCTTATAGAGAAATGATTTGATAATCGGATGAGCACGATCAAGAGTGTGATTGCTGACAAAATCATATGTTTTTGAATACAATAAAATTAAAATTTAGTGCAAGACCTTTAACAAAAGTTAGATGTTCGGAAATGCAGACAGACTTGGTTCGACTATCTTTGTATCGATCAGATACTACGCGGTACAAGCATTCAACATATCTAACTTACTGCCAGTAGAAGATATAAAAAAAAAAAAAGCGGAAACTGCCAGAGAATAGCTAACGAGAGCAAGAGATACCAATGAGACCTTTAAAGAAATTCAAACTCAAATGTTATTTGAAATTGTCTTGGTCTACTTGGTCTGCTTGGTCTGCTTGGTCTGCTGCTATGAAAATCCATGCATTCATCTCAGTTGATGTGACAAAACTTTTAGTGCAAAGCTAAGAGAGAAGATTTCTTCGAATACTCTTTACTCTCTTTACACAATTTATTCAAGTATTGTTGAAGTTGTTATTGTACAATTTTTCGTTTACTCTTTTTCTCTGAGAGAAAACATTATCTATTGATTTATATTTACTCTGAGAATTGCTTTTTTGCAGCTAACAAGTCGGGAATTTTCGATGTTTTTTTAGTTATTGCATTCTCAAGTGAAAGGTGTTTTAAGCGGAGAAAATATAATAAAAATTATTAGTATAGATTAGAAATGATGAAGCATTTGTAATACAGCAAAGGAGAAAAACTGAAAAACTGGCTTTTTTGATTGACAAGTACATGTATAATAAAAGACTCTGCGGAATATCAGAAATCGTACGTGACTAAGATAGAAAAAACTGCCATTTTTTTTTAAATAAGTAATCTATGATTTTTTTTTTTAAAAAGATCAAAAAACAAGAAATAATTTTTTATACACATACAAGAAAACATTTATGCCCGAACTGTGATCAAATAGCATTTAAAAATTGCTTAATTTGTTTTATATAAAGAAATTTTGTACAAAAGAAAAAAGGTTTTGTTTTTTTTTTGTTTTTGATTGTGCAACAAAAAATATCGCCAGACGAAATGGAAGTGTTATCTGTACAAAATCAATACACAGAACGTTTTAATGTTCTCAGTGGACCGACAAAATCAAAAGGCAAGTTTTAATAATAAACTGTTCTTATTTTATTTTGTTTTATTTTATTTTTTTTTTCCTTTTTTTTCCATTTTCCTCCTCCACTACTAGTTGGAAAGAAGAATATTAAAAGAATAAGATTTACTTTATATGCAAAAGTTAAAACTTTTCCAACATTTACCGTAAAACAGGACCCCCTTGTCTTGGCAAGAATTACAGCTTCAACCCAAATCCCGGTAGAGTGAAATTTTGAGCAAAAAAATGAAAAGAACGAAATTAAATGTTAAAGGCATTTATGCCAATATAAAAAAAAAGAAACTATAGTAAAAATGAGACACGTAACTGTTCCATTCCATCCATTAGAATTATTTCACAATATTTGGTTCCTTGTTTTATATTAATTTTCATAGGCTTAGAACCATATTTGCTTAGGACATATGAAAACTTTGCAAATACCTTCGCAAATGTATTCCATATAAATTGTAAAGTACTCCTTAATCCAAGCATTTTAGCAGATCTCGTTCGGTTATCATTATTTGCCAAAGCAAACATTCAAGTCTATAACTTGCAATCAATTTGAACGATTGTGCCGGGTGAGCCATTAAAATTATTTATGCATTCCCTTTTTTTTTTGTATTTTCTTTTTTTTAAGAATTACGAAATCAATTATTTGCAAATATTTCATTCGATAAATCTCGATTACTACCTCAGCGTAGACACTCGTACGCAAATGGTAAACGTAGTCGACAGTAGTTGAACTCTAAAAAATGTAATTAAAGTAAGTAAAAGTGTATATATTTTGGGACTTTATCTTTAACTTTGATAAAAAAGAAAAAAAAAATGAGTTCGCTAAGTTCCGCCTCGATACAATTGAGGAATATATTACATTGAATATCTGTATACATACATACCATTGATCCGTTTATTTGTTATTGCAGTTTTCAAGGGCTTAAATAATTTAATATGAAGCACTGAAACTTTGCTAGTTCATATCTGATGAAATTTAGCAGATCTAGAATAGGGGAAGGTGGGAGGGGGGGTGTTGGGAGACAAAAGAAAAAAAATATTAAGAGATTTCGACATTATTTCCATAACTAATTTTTACCATATTATAGTAGATGTCCTGGTGCCCAGCATCAGTTGGGAGACAAAAGAAAAAAAATATTAAGAGATTTCGACATTATTTCCATAACTAATTTTTACCATATTATAGTAGATGTCAGGATTATTTTAAAATCTTATAATTAATTCCTATGTTAATCATAACTAGTGTACATTACGATATATAATTTTTCTACTAAGCAGTAGTGCAATAATAATAATATTTTAAGCCAATTGTTCTGTAACCTAATAAGAATGTGTTGCCGATGCTTACGAAAAGGGTTCCGTGATCCCTTATTGGTTTATATCAAATTATCGATAATTTTGTTAACAAGGAACATAAATGCCATAAATGGCATTTTTTTTTCTTACCTTAAAAAAGTTTTAAATGATGAAATGATTAACCATAGTGTTGCAGAAGATTAATATTAAGAAAATCTCTCTGACAGTTAGATATGGGATCTGTCCGTATGAAATAAAATTTGATAAAAGTTCTGCATTAGAATTAATGTTAAATACGTGGAAAGATTGATGTAAGATGAATATATTATAAGTATATGCAGACAAACAAATACACTGTAGTGGGCCACCTTATATATAAATATATATAAATACCTATATAAATACTTTACACCACTTCGGTTAATACAGGCGCCCCATATAATGGTTTATTTTGAAAAGTCGTTATTGAAAGAAGTGATGAAAATATTTCCAATAGCATTCGTCCGTGAGCGAAAACATGTCGACGTAGCAAATTTCGTCAAAATATCTCAAAAATTGCAACCTGTAGCTTGAGCAAAACACAAGAAAAAACGCGACGGCTAGACAGACCGAAAAGCTTAAATTGATTCGGAAAGTGATTTCGAATTGACCGGTATAGTGAAAGTTAGATGTATTTTAAGTCCTTCTCGGTGTTGCATGCATCCGCACAAAGTTATAATATCCTTAACATACCGCAAGTGGTGTAGGGTACAATAATATGGAATTATACACTTAGGATATATAAAGTGTTAGATTCTAGATGGAAAGCCGGGACGCAATTATCGTTCGTGAACGATTCCTGAGGAGTAGTGAAGAATCGAGTTATATTCATTACAAGATTGCAAGATAATTTAATAGGATTTTACGAATGTGTATATTTAATTAGTAAGTAATTATTGTTATGTTGAGAGATATGTAATTAGTTCAAAAAAAACATTTTCAACATTTTATTCATAAAATGTTTACTAATATTTCATTTTATTCCCAGAAATTTAATTTTGTTTGTTCAAGGGTTCATTTTAAAAAAAAACACGCGCGCGCGTGTGTGTGTGTGTGTGTGTGCATTCTCGACATTAATGGGTTTTTTAGACTGTTTACATGTCATTTCAGGTCAAGGGCCTGGCATAATAACTCAATTTATTGAAACAGACATTCAGGTGTGTTTGTCAGAACACAAAAACATGTTTAAAAGAAAATTATACGAATGCCATAGCTTTACGTAACAATCCTCTGCTTTGTTGTTAGCTGATGAAATTTTCAAATTTCTCTTATCATTACCTTCAATTTTGACGTTATCCCCATACTTATACGTGCATAAGGATATTAATAACAAGTAAGAAAATTATATTCGGTCGTGACCGAATCTTCTATACCCATCACCGCAGCAAAACAAAAATATAAAAAATTAATATCGAGCGAGTGAGGCTGACCTTTTCTATTTTCAGAATAAGAGTGAAAATTTATATGATAAAAGCGTTGTAGTGGTTTATGAGTCATGAGCAAAAAACACGGAAAGCAAAGGTGTTCGCAGTATTGGTTGCATAGGCACGTGAACGCTGCGGGCATGCTCTTCGACCAGTTTAGGTTATTTTCACTTTGTTTTGCAAACTTGTCGACGATATCTTAACGTTTGCAAATGGGAGAAAATCTACCGCAGATACCACGCAGTGGGGTGGATGGACAAACGGACATGCTTAGGTTCATTTCGAATTTGAAACTTTCCAAGATTTTATATATTTTATAAATGGGATTTGTGAAGCAAAAGAAGAAAAAAGTTAAATTCTTATACACCAGAATATTGGGAAGGTCTAGTCGATTTTTCCAATTTTTGCACAGGTACTGCAGCATCGGCCGTAGAATGTACCTTCAAATTATTGTAGATTTGTCTTTTGTAGTTTGCAAGTAATGAGCAAAAAACCAATTTTTTATTTCTTAATTTACTGTTACTGTACTATACTGGCATGGCCTTCCGCCGATTTGGCCCGCGTTCAATACGAACTTCAATGTTTTAGCCCAATTTGAAGTCGATAGCTTCATCTCTGCGACCAGGCGAATGTTTATAGCAGAGATTGCACACACGGACAGACGGACATGCTTAGATCAATTCGGATCAATTTGATGCTTAATCGAGAACAACGCATGCACTGTATTGGGCCTCTGAAGATTCATTCTGGGCGTCGCGACAAGTATATGTATAAATTATTTATTTTATTTTTTTTTGTTTTCAAAACACGTGAATATAATAAACAAATGGTAAAACAAAGAAAATGAAAAATTTCATCATTCTCTATTTGAGGAGAATTGTTTCCAAACGATGTTTATCTTATTTAAAGGCTGATGAAATTTTAACTCAGACTTGCACAATTGATAAAATTTATAATAAACAACACATTAATAATAATAATAATAATAATAATAACAATAATAATAATAATAAAATAATGATTCTATAATAAATATGCACGAGCGACGGAAATAAAACAGAAACTTTGCGCATATTAATATCGTTTCGATTATTTTTAAAACCTTTACACATGTACGAGTGTGTGTTTGAAATTTGCTTTGTCGTTTCGCAAGGTATATATTATATATAATAAATTAAATTTATTTTACATTAGTTTCTTATTATTATTATTATTAATTAATATGAACGCATAAACACATTCTTATACATACGTGCATAAGCACTTTAAATAGACATTTAATTTTTTATATTATTGTTCTCTTTTTTTATATGCATATTTTTAGATTGGTCAACGACGCTGGCGGCGGCAACCACAAATGATAAACATCAAACCCCTTCAAATAGTGATAACGATCGTCCGAGTTTGACGGCTGACGAAGAACTCTTTTACTGTGATAATGTCGATTATGCTGCTGTGAATAGTTTGTCGCTTCGTTTGCTTGATGAGTTGCGCGCAGCTAAATCTCGTAATTTAAGTTGCACGGAAGTGTCCATACCCTGTGACCTTACCGCACGTATCGCATCGGATATGATACGCATTTCGGAGCGCGAACCTTGCGGCATACGAGGTTGTACGGTGTACATTGAATTTGCAGAAGAACCGCATAATTGCAGACGCATAGGTACACTGAAAGTCGATCCGGATATGGTATCCACTTTTGAATTGTATTTAACGTTGCATCAAGACAAACGCGGATGGACATCACTGCTGCCACAATTTATGAAAAATCTTTCACGTAGCGTCACCATTAGTCCCGAATTCGGTTTAACAAAACATAAATTGTATTCGCCTAATGAAAGCAGTTAATGTGTCATTCAGCTTATTGTTGTGTGTACGTCTTCTGCTCTTGTCTTTATTGCTATTGCTATTGCTGTTGTCAAAACCACCCACCTACCTTAAGGCATATTCATTATCATTAACCGCTCACATGCTCATTTAAAGTTAAAAAAAAAAAAGAAGAAAAAAAAAAAAGACCGACAACAATGCAAACACAAAAGAAAACAAAAAACCATTTACTTCATTTCACTTGATAAACTTAACGCTTTTGTACACAAAGCAAATCCCTCTTGAAAAGTATATTAACAAAAATCTCATTATAAATTGTTTTCATCAGCATAACAATTTGTAGAAAGTAAGCTTCATTTTTACTTTTTTTTTTTTTTTAGTTTTCATAGCTATAAGTTTTGTTTGTGTTTTTTGATTTGAAAGGAACGTAAATTGTGAAAATTATGGTTAGATGCTTGCAATATGGCGGCGAATTCTCATTTAAAAGAATTCGTTACGCTTACCATCTACCGTAACTCATTCAAATGTGATACTGATTAAGAAGTAATTATAATTCCTGTATATAAAAATATAATAAAATAGAAAGAAAAACAAAAAAAAAAATAAATAAATAAATAAATAAATAAACAACTTAAACAATAGTTAGAAATAGCATTTCATACTGAATACATATAAATGGGATGATGCTATTAACCAGCTCAAAGCATCCCAGAATACCTTTAAATTTCGAATGAAATAATAGAGGAAAACGTCGACTTTATTCCTAAGTTTTCGGTTAAACTTAAATATTTACTTAACTTTGTAAATAAATAAAATTAATTTTTTAAAAAACAATATACGCTCCAGTTGTAGTCTATAAGATAACCATGCGAATGTCAAAATTGCCCAAAATTTTTAAATATCCATATAATTTTTCCTAAATCTAAATGTTCGTTCATATAGTGATTGATTGTACTAACACAAACATAAAAAAGAAGAAGAAAGAGATGTCTTTTTAACCACAAATATAAAAAGTTAATTAACAATATGAATAATGAAATAAATTAGAAAAAAAAAAAAAATACATTCTGGTTTTTTGCTTTTCTTTTTTTTTTTTAACGTACACTAATACAAAATCTTAAGGAGAGAAATTCTGCCGTTTAATTAAGAAAAAAAAAAAAAAAAAAAAAAAGAAACGCATTCGTTCTTCGGAATGACTTTGTGGCTTGTGTGAGCAAGTGAATGCCCAAAATTCGTCAAGGGTGTGAAGATAAATTCGCACTTAACTAGCAAAGACACCTACCTGCCAACTACCTTAAAAGAGCCCTGAAGTGTGGCTGGACTTGGAAGCCTAATCCGTTCAAATGAGATAACGTAAAATACTCATGAATCTGTAACAAATTCTGCTTCTTCGAATTATTTTTAAGAATTTTTTGAAATTTCATACGTTAACATAAGCCGACTGACTATGAGGAACTGATCAAATCCGAGACTCTGGTGCCAACAATATTCACCTACATCGCGCGAATCAAAAATCGCTGTGTCAAATAAATGTACGGCGTATGTTAATAGGCCACGTGGTGTTTCGCTAATACGTAGTTTTCACAAATTTGGTAAAAATACTTCCGGAAGGTCGTATTTTTATGTAGATTCACGAGGTGTCTACGAGCATATTTTGCATTACCTAATTTGGACGGACTAGGGTTGCAAATCAAACCATATCTTAATCTTAGCCACTTAACCGAGCTCTGTTAAGGTAGTTAGTTAATCGGTGTTTTTGCTAATCAAGTTCGTCTATCATTCGCTGAAATTTATCTCAAACGAGCAGGACTTTCCTATATTTATTATTTACATACGCAACTGGACCATGGATGTCCATTGCGACAGCATATTAAAATCAAAAAATCAAAGGCAAGTTTTGCGCGCTTATTCCACGCAAGCTTATGATTATTCAAAGGAGAAGTTGCTGCGTTCATATGAAATCGTGATTGTAGCGATACGAGAAATATTTTCTATAAGCGCTTTTAAATGTTATTTCATCTGAGTAATTCGCGTGTGAGTGCATGCGTATTAACAGACATATCATGCCCAGCCCAGTGCTAGATGCTGCCTGACTGCGTTATATTTTTTTCTTTAATTTTGAACTGAAATTATTTGGGATACTTGAAATTGCTTCGACTGCCAGACTCATTGTTCCCTTTACGAATGTTCATTATTATTAACAAATTTTATCGTTATGAACATTAGGTACTCGACGGATAACATATAAACATAAAAACGCTTCTAAGTATGGAAGCGATTAGTTTTCACTTATTAGATAAATAATAGTTTTGTAACCATAATTCACTGAGTGTTCAGGTTACACAACAAGAGAGAAGACAAGACAACAAATGTTTTCAAACATAGCTACTAATGCTTTCATAGTTATGTACACATTTATTTATAGTAAAACTAGTTAACACGTTTACAATCAGGCATGGACGGCCTACAAATACCGTACACAACTTGATTTATTTATAAAATTTAGTTATAAAATACACCCTATTGCAGTATGAAACCTTATCTTCGATGAGAAGTCGTGTCAAGTCACTATTCTGCGCTACTTTTCATCATAAAATATACTAAAAGATTTGCAAATTTTTTGTCACATAAACGATCATATTTTGTAAAAATGATTATACGAGGGAGAGAGAGAGAGAGAGAGAGAGAGTTCAAAAGACGGGCTCATTCGATCCAAAGTGTCAACATGTCAAAGTACTATATTCCATCAACTTTTGATCAACAAATATTTAACGTGAAAAACGACTTCTTTCTAAATAACGTTTTCCCTCGGGGAGAGGTCTTAAATATATTCGGATCCAATTAATTTTTAATAGCGCCCATCCTTGCACTAAAGTACCCCACTGTACCAGATCTCATCAAAATATCGTCGAAAATTGCGATACGTAGGTTGCAAACAAAAATTGATGACCAGATCTCAAACGGACGGACATGTTTGAATCATTTCAAAAAAGGTTTATGAATTGATTGGTATACCAAGGGGAGTGTCTACCGAAATTATCCTGAGTTTTGCATGAGAATGAATAAATAACTAAGAACTAAAATTCAAACCATTATTGACAACGTGAGTTCAAGGCAGAATGTTAAACACGCTGCACTACTTCGCCTTATGAAATTCTTCATATATTTTCGTGGAAAATATGAAAAGTAAATATAGAATATCGAAATACTAGTACTTGACGATTTGTGTTCAGAAATTTTGAGAGCTTGCAGTTTCACAATCGTATTCTTACAATGACTTTTCTAAACTAAGGCGTTATATGTGCAATGGTTGCAAGAATGGTCTGATCCGGTGCATTTTCAATTGCATTCGTCCTTGCTTGCTGACAGATCAGTGTACTACATTTTTTCAAAGTATCTCAAAAATTGCGATCTGTAAGTTCAACAACTTATCCACTTGAGTGGCCGTGTAGGCAAGAGTCTCGACTAGCAATTCAATGGTCGTGGGTTCAAATCTCAACTGCAGTAGAGCTTTTAATAATAATAATAATAATAATAATAATAATAATAATAATAATAATATTAATAAAAATAAAGCCGAAGGCCTTAGATGCTAGTGCTTTAGGACTTTAGTTTTAAAATTAATTCTCCGCCTAAATTTATAAATATATATATAAAAAAAAATTCAACAAAATTATACATGGACAGATATCAGACAGACAGATAGATAGATAAAAAAGCTTCGGTCGATCCAGAAAGTAATTCTAAATCGACAATTGGGGTCTAAAAATATATCTGCGTTGTTCTACCGTGAATTTTTTTGCTAACCTGTGACTATGAACCGGTTTTTAAAATTCCATGCACGCGGCGGTATCCGAAAAATAGACCTACGTCATCCAGTTTTGGTAGGTTTGATTTGTTTTTCAGTTTACTATTATCAACCGATTTTCCCCATGAAATATTGAAACTTAGAAAAGGTGAGTCTATCTTAGCATGACAAGTGATCAATAATGCTGAGAGATAATACGTGAACGAGAATGTTAGAGAAAAGTCAATCACACTTTCTTGTTCATTGCTTAAGGAATATGTAAATAAGAGAAGAGAAAGTAAAGAGTTGTTCGAATTGTTGCGAAACTTTTGTTCCGCAAAACTATTTAAATTTAATTATGAAATTAAATTATTTAAATTAATTAAATTAATGAAATTAAATTATTAAAATATTTAAATTATTTAATTGGCAGAAATATAAATATTCAGCTCTACTAATTATTTAATTATATGCAGAGTTATTAACTTTATTAGCTAAAGAAGTTTGAAAACGAAGAGAAATTCGATGAAGCCTTTGTCAAGAAAAAAAACACATATCACATACACGCACACCAATATTTTCATTAGCGAAAACATATGGTCTTGCCTTTGTACCCTTAAGCAAAGCATATGTTTTTGTAATAAAACACAAACAAAGAAGTCCAAGATCTTAATGTTTGAAAACATGGAATCTTCTTAGGTTTCTAAGGTTTTCTCGCTTAAGTCGATCATATTGAAAACAATAAGTAGACTAATATAGTAAAAGAAACATGGCCAACAATAAGAAGAACGCAGGGAGATCACTTTTAATGTTCATATTAAAAGAATTCTGTTGTCATTTGCTCACATTTGCCATTTTTCCAATCGAAAATGTCTTGTACACTGTCAGTTGCTCATGTATGTTTACTCTGTCAAGCCAAAGTAACTTCCATGCATTAGATGCGTCGATTGATTCTTTCTGCAAATGCATACGCATTGAATGACAAACTTGCGGTATGGTATCCTGGCGGTTATTTATTAGAGCAACTTTCGAAGGAATATCGCCTATGAGAATAGATGCTTTTAGAATTCACTTCACAGTTACCTGTTAATGTGAATTGTTACCTTCTAAACTATGTGAATATGTGCTCGCTACTCTCACAAGTTAAAGAAAAATATTACTAAGAGGACGGTCGCGAACGGGTATTGAAGGCACTATTGTTGATGCTTTCATTATTTTTTGCTGTTGACTCCTACTCAATATTTGGTTTATGTTTCGTTAGGCAAACGTAAGCAGGTACAGACACACCCACACGCAAGTATGACATAAACGCAATAATTTGCCTTCGAACTCGACCCTTTGCTTGCCTTTCATTTTATTAAAGAAATGTAATTTAACGATTTGTGCACTTATAGGCATACGAAAATATTATAATTGGTTTTCGAAGATATCGCTAAGGGACATATTGATGAAGTTCTAAACAAAATTCTTCATACATGATTTTGCAATTAAATTTTCTAAGGTTAGCATATGTTTGATATGAATTTCAATCTAAAATACACGCATTTTTCATTGGCTTCTCTAGCCTTCTATCCTTTCTCTCCTTTGCTTTCATATTATATTTAACGATTAATTATAACACATTTGTGTACTTACAACATAAAAGAAAATATTTCTTTTGCGGTTTATGATATAATTTTAGGGCGTCCCTTTACTAACCGTGATCTTCCTGGTGTGTATTCGATTTTTTTTTTTTAAGTAAAACGGCTTTGTCTGAGTAAACACTGATTTTATTTTAAGTCAATTTTATATAATTTTCGAGTGTAAAATAATTTCGTTGCTTGACATAGATGGAGTGGTTACCACCAGTAAACTTGGCCCGGCGTAAGCAAAAAAAGGGTATTCTTCTAAAAAGAAAACATTATTCAATGACGAATGCCATAATTAGTTTAATTGTTGCAGCTGAATAAATTAATAATAAAATAAAATAATGCTTTAAAAATCTTCTGTGTATATGTATATATATATATATATATATATTTGTGTGTATATATATGTATCCGAAAAGTGAGAGGATAAATCGAAATAGTTAATGGCGATCATACGAATAAATATTGTATTAACAAACTCCATTTTATTTAACGCCCCCCTCCCCCCATCGCCCCTTCAGCGAAGGATGGCGGTATATTCCTTTTGGCCAAATGTTCGCAACAGACGGAATCACGATTTCGAAACCTTATAAGGTAAATATATACTTGATAAGTATTAGATTTGAAATCGATCTAAGCATGTCCGTCTGTCTGTTATCCTAATGTACGTGTTAAACACCATCCGCTTCGAAAAAAAAAAGATATTGGAACACATCAAACATCTTCAAATTCAAATTTTTTGTTTAAAATACGGCAAAATTTTTTCGCCAATTGAATATTATCTGAGTTCGTCTGAAGGAGGAACAGCGTGCGAGTGCAGAAGATTTAACTACAGCCGAATACAATTTTTTTATTTGCTTGTACTTGCCGTTGATATTTTTAAAATTGCAAAATCTGATATAAAACTTTGTTCATAAAATAAGGGGAACTTTTATGTCAAAAATACCTGGAAATGGAATTTTTTTTTGTTTTTAGATTTTCTTCATCAACGTCTGACGGATATGTCAGTTTATACGCTTTGATGGGAAGGAACGAGTGGAAATTTTGGCGAATTTCTTTCGATTCGACTTGTAATATATATATATATATATATATATATATATATATANATATAATATATGTATAATGTAATTTATATATATATATATATATATATATATTATATATATATATATATATATTATATATATTTTTTTTTTGTTTTAATTGTTTATATATTCTGTTTTAATAAAGAAAAGAAGGTTCAAAATAACGGGAAATTATTGGAAATGAAATCGATAAAGAATTTAATGGAAATTTGAAACAGTTTCGATATAAAAGTGACACTGACGGGTTACTACCCACGTTTCAAAGATTACTTTGCAGTTTTCAAAGAATCGTTTAGTCGTTTGAGGTGATAGAACCTCGATATTAGCCCCAAGACGACTACTACTTTTTTATATACGCTTTTCTCTTTTCGCCTTTTGTGCAGCCAATTTATATTGACGGTTCCATAAAACAAATGTCTTTCTATTACGTGTCGTAGCGTAATACGCCCTGTACATATACATACACACACCAACATAAATGCATATAGGCGTCGTTCGTATAACACGGTAGTTGTGAAACACGATTTCAATATTATACCGAATACAATTTGCGATTATTATAACACGGTTTTGGTATAATACGCTTTCCGCAAATTCAGTGTTGCGTCGAGATTTCTTTTTCCAATTGCATTCAGACAGTCGCCATTCCAGACTTTATTGTTGCAGAAAAATCGATGATTTTCCTTTTGAGAAGTAACAGTATGCGTTCTGTTTGTTTCCCGTCAATGAAGTTGATAAAGAAAAGAAATAGCGAAAAGCGAAGAGCGAGAAAAGTGCATTGTAGTGAATAATAACCTTCTCTGGGAAGTTTATAAGAGTATGATAATTATATCCTGGACTACTTATAGTACAAGGATGTATTAAGATTGCGCGGATGTATGTAACAGCTTGTTGTCCGTTTGTCCGTCTTATGCTTTTTGCGTTCAAGATTTTCGAGATACTGCGGGAGAAATTTGGATGTGGGTCGGCCCGTAGACAAACGACATTGGCAATGTTCCTCGTCGGACCACTTTTTCGATTAATTTTCACATAAAACCTTATTTTGAAAAGTGGTTATATAAATAAATAAATATATTAAGCGGAGTGGCGGTGCAGGTTATTCGGTGGTGGACTGTGTCCCACTATACAATTTTTACATGTTTTTTTTGACTACGGTTTTTGTTGTATCTGTAATTTTTGCATTTCATCATAGCGTTGAATTTCACACATTGAAGTTAACTTACTTTTTCATTTGTAAGTATGTTTGGAATGAAATTTTAAGTTACCATCAAATTTTGAACTCTAAGACTTGGTTGCAATACAAGACAGTCCGCATTGCGTTGATTTGTATATTATATCGAAATTACTCAACATTTTGCTTTAGTTTAAATAAATCAATAAATGAAAAACACTTTCGTATAATACGGTTTCGATATAGCACGTACACGGTACATATTAACCGCATTATGCGAGGAACGCCAGTAATAAGCTTTTCATCAACTCAATATCATCAACTGTATGAATGCGATTTCATTTCATATTTGCAGTTATGTACACATATGTCGATGCTCTCATCGCTTTACATACATACATACATACATACATACATACATACATACGTACATAATTCACATAACCAAAAGTTAAATTGAGAAGGAAGAGAGATTGTACTATAATTTACTGGGGGAACTTATACATGCATTGCAATGCATGTCACACGTAGTCCATTATACAGTATTATGGGATTGTAATGCATAAAAGCTTTCATGAATAACTTTCTTTGCTTGGCTCTGCAGAGACAACATTTTTATAATGAATGGGTATGAAATTTATATTCTCCTCCGGGCGAACTGCCTTAAGCGCTATATTATATGATTGTGGCATAGCATACGTCCGAACAGGATCTTGTTTTCGTTAAACCTTTCGTTGGCCATGATAATTAATATATATATATATATATATATATATGTATTAAATTTGAAGTCAATATATTATGTAAAACTAAACTAAACTTGCGGACTTTCCTTCATTACAGACGTGTTAGCGAGCAACGACTGAAATATGTATATATATATATGTATATATATATACTTTATGGGTGTTTGGTTGCGTTTCTTTTTGTGCAAGTCACAAACGCAATAGAAAATCTAATACGCTCCTATTCTAAGGAAGTGGTTGTAAAAAAAGAAATTAAAATAAATTCATTAGAATTGCTGTTTTCTTAACCTATTAGTCTGCCCTCCTTCTGTTGTCCCCGTAATTCACGGACTCTCTTTCTGTTTAATTCTCTCGCCTCCCGCTTTCTTTCTGCCCACAAACTTTTACGCATTATAGTTGACGGCTGGTCCGATTCCCCCCTCATGTGCTGTTGCGCTATCATTAAAGCGAACAAAAAAAAAAAACAACAAAAAAAAAAAGAAGCAAAGTCATCGACACGTTTTATTTTGTCTTTGTCATTATTTCCATACTTATTACCCCCCCCCACACTTACATTTTCATGTGAACATGTAAACGCATTTATTTGCACATGTGTGCTTTAACGATTTTCGTTTCTCTTTATGCTTTTTTCGCTTTGATGATTGTGCGAAGATTAAATAGCAGGTATTATTACTCGTACATATTCCTTAAACTGTTTTTCTTCCTTTTGATGTTTAAAGTTCTTGTTTGTTGTCGTATGTATGTATTTATGTATTATAATATATTACATATCCATTACCATGGGGAATGGTCTACTAAGTTTGACATGCTCTTTGCGTTTCCTCCAATATACGATACGAATACATAAATATGAACAAGCCCGGAAAGCATTTATGCAGGCTGGATATCTACAAAGGATGCGTATAGACTCAGGTATTGGCAAACACTTACACTAACATACTTCTTGCTTACAATTTGGCTCGAAATTTTTGAATTTCCTGAGGATGAACATGAAATATTTCGCACATAAAACGATTGAATAATAAAATTAACTGCAAAAGTAACGTTACATGACGTATCAGTATACGAAACTTAAAACTTAGATTAATGGCAAAGAACGAAATGCGTTCCCCATATTAACAATAAGTAAAAGTTGAATTCTATTATTAACATTAAGTAGGGCACTAAGCCGATACTTGGTAAAATTATGCTTTTCATGTCAATAAACTGATTGATATACATTTTCACCGATATAACGCTTGTTAGCAATCGGCTTTCAAGATTGATTATCGTTCGTCATCATTGTTTGTTTAAGGAATGTAAGGGATGTTACAAATTGAAAGATTTCAA
Source organism: Glossina austeni (assembly GCA_000688735.1). NCBI lineage: Eukaryota > Metazoa > Arthropoda > Insecta > Diptera > Glossinidae > Glossina > Glossina austeni. The sequence goes on along the minus strand of KK502415.1, from coordinate 2,174,740 downwards.
CGCGTTTGCCTAACACTGATACGTTCTCTATCATACCAGTCGGGAACGTGTCCATAGTTGAACCAGACTGGGCGTGAATATGTCCTTCTCTCTCTAACTTTTAGTGTAAGTTGAGCTATCTGGCATTGCGCACTTATATGACAAGTCAAGGTTGGTATGTACCTGCGGAGACCCAGCACGCGCAACACTCTCTCAATAACTTGAAATAAATCTTATCTAGCATGGTGTATACTGCTCGATATGGGTTACTTTAAGCGTACTTTATGATATTGCCACCTAAACCGGGTAGGTATAGATCTCTCAGTCTGCGACTTCTCCCTATCTCTTTCGGCCGATTTCTTTTGACCGTTACCGTATTACACGTAAAGGGGACATAACCTGACCGATTGCTCGTAAATATACATGTATATATATATACACCATTGGCTTACAAATTTAACATAATGACGAATACATGCCGGAATTGTCGTCAGAGATATCACCTTGAACTAAAAATTTCATATTATTTTTGGCAAGTGCCAACCAACCGTCGAATACGGTAATTTGGTTGCGACCATTTACTTACGAGTTACTTTGATTCCAGTGATGCTACTCTTAGTATTTTCAAAACAATGGAGAAAAGTACGAATTTCGTGCGCCTTATAATGTATTACATATGTTGTATATCATATATATACATATATACATATATATATATATATATATATATATATATATATATATATATATATTTTTATATATATATATA
>KK502415.1:2071967-2173892 GCA_000688735.1 Glossina austeni | reverse complement strand
ATGCTGTTATATATATATATATATATATATATATTACATATAGGGTGTTCCTAAACTTGCGCTATATATACCCAGATGGACAGAAAAATAGGTTTATGTTACGATATTCTTTTCCACTTTCCTCATATTACATTTTATATTTATAATTATAGCGCTACCTTTTACAATTTGTGTGAGTGTATAAAACTCAAAAATACATCTCGCACCTATTTTTCTGTCGGCCAGTGTATGTATTGCGTGTTATCTATTTTATACTATATTATATATTGTTAGTGTAAGCAAAAGTCGGTAATATCGGCGAACGGTTGTGTTTACTTTAAGCTCTTAAAACTCTTAATAAAAATAATTAGTAAAATTAGCGATTCCGCGTAATTATAGCGAGTGTTTTTTCACGGTGATTAGTATTAATTTGTGTTCATATAACCTATTTAATTAGAGACAGAAAACACAAAAGGATATGTTTTTACTTAAAAAGATAAAACATGCACATCTCAATAATGGAATAGCCTTCCCGAAGTTCCAAGCAATCTGTGTGGTCTTCGAAAACAAAAAAAAATCGCATGAGAGAAACACTAACTCTATTAATAGTAAAAATTATTACCAAGCACTTCAATCTTTGGGTGACTCGGGAGCTGAGATAATCGTGAATAAAGCAGCTCGCGATTATGTTCTCCCCATAACAGTTTTAAAATGCAGCATCGAACAGATTCATCAGCTCTGTAAATCTGTGAAAATTATTGATGCCTTTACTCGAAAGATTTCAAATGGGCTGAAAACGTCTTGGTCCCGCAAGAATGACTCTCATGTACTATGTGGTGGACTAGATATAAAAAAGTTGGAATTTTTCACTCATACTAGTAAGTCCGAGAAACCTTGTATGGCCATTTTGTTATTGATCCGATTAAAATTGAAGAGAGCCGCAACAAAATGGGCCATCAATGTGTTGACGCAAAGCTAATCACTACTATAAGGGAAAGAGGTGACACCCAGTGTACTTGCATTGTATACTTCATGCAAAAAGCAATCACAGTCGGACAATTAAGGCGAGATTACTCTGCACTTTCTCTCATTTCATTTCTGCATTTTCTGTACACTTTGCTGGTAACCGCAAATTCACTGATTGCGTTGTCAATTTTATAAAATGTGCTTATAGCAAGAGTCCGCATGAAGCTAAGGCTTCGCAAAGCTTCGCAAAGTAGAATTGCTTACGTCAATCTGAGGGCAAATTATTCATCGCATCTGTGGATGCGGATCATATATGCAAATGATGTATTCTCCAAATTACATCCACATTCGCAATGATACTTGGCGGCAACCCTCTACACTAAACTTCTTCTGAACTAAAATATATTCGAATTTATCGTCAGTTAAAAGAGTTAATTATCTGAGCTCGGATCATATTTCTATCATAAGATTGCTCAGAAGTTCACGAAGTTGTTTTTCAACTTTAACAAAGCTAATTGGCCACGTTTTGCTTGTTTTTGTTTGTTAAAAAAAATCTTCTTCAAATAGACCTAAATTTACTTGAAGCCATGGGCACCTTAATGACATGATAAACATATACATCAATGTGATTAATTCTACGCTAAACTTGAGCAGAATATATTTAGACAAAACTGGAATCAGTTTAGAAATCCTGACGATCGCTGACGATTCAACCGAAAAGTCCTAATAAGCGGATTCTAAAAGAAGTTGCAATTTAAACAAGTCAATGTTGAAATTGTATGCTGTCCTCCCTGGAGAAGGCTTCAAGTCCTTTTTGGAGCATTGCAAAGCTGCTGCGGAAAAAATCGAACATAATTTCGATTTTAAAACCAAGCAATAACTTTTGTTGTTCGCAACAAGAAAAATGTAGTCTTTTAGCCGACACTTTTGAATCTCAGTCATTCTTGCTCCGATTCCCTTAGTAATGTTGTTACCATTAACGAATTGAGCAGTTTGATCCCGTTTTTATTGCACCACCGCCTATCTATCTTGCCAAGAGCGAGAAAGTCACTGATATTAAAAATTCTTTGAAAAAGAAGAAGTCGCCTGGTCTTGATGGAAGTAATAACTCACGTTTAAAGCAGTTACCTAACCGGGGAATCGACCTTTTAACAAGTACCGTTAATGTTTGTCTCAAGTTGTGCTGCTTCCCGTGAATGTGAAAACCTTCTAAAGTGGTTCCAATTCTTAATTCAAATAGACCAGGAAATTGCCTCTCGTCATATAGGCCGATAAGCTTGCTTTGACCAGTTAGCGAAATATTGGAAAAAATATTGGGAATCAAAGACAAGCTTAGCAACAGTTTGGTTTCGGAAAGGAACTTAACACTGCACAAGCACTTTTCAAAATTCCTCATTTTGTTATATCGAACGGTAATTCTGGAAGTTTCATTGGAATAGTTTTGCGCGACTTCAAGGCTGCTTTCGATTCAATTTCAACTCATATTCAAAATGCTTCGTCAGAATTTTCGTCTACGCAAAATTTTTTGCAAGAGAAACGCTTTAATGTCTATATACGGAATCGCCCAGTTCCCATTCTATTGCGATCGGAGCACGTTGTCCACAAGGATCTTATCTATCATCTATACTGTATAATATTTTCACTATAGATATTCAATGAATCAAGTGAATGTATGGTTCCCGTTTTTGCTGACGACATCGGGATTCTTAGTTCGGACATTTTTGCTGGCGAAGTCACTCCCAATTTACAAGCAGCATTTATTCAAATGCATTTCTCAAAAGATAGACGATTCCATTTAGCCGGCAGAAAACCCAGGCGATCTCTTTCACTCGTAAACGTAAGCTTTATTTCATTCCCTAACACATCTTAAGGATTGATGGTAATGATATTCCCTTAGAAGAGTTGATTCTACCTGTTAGCTTAAATGCATTATTCATAAAGTTGACAGGAGTACCGAAGTCCTTTAACCATTGCAACTGTAAACATAAACAGCAAGGTTTGGTCCTCTACACCAATTTGCTGCCCTACTGCTTATTGCTATATTAACAAATAACAAAGCATCGCCCAATGAATTTTTGTAGATTTGTTAGATTTGCTGGAGTCTGTGAGTAAGGATCGAAAAACCAATTTTATATTTCTTTCAAAAACACGGCGGTGTCCTCCGTCCCTCGACCGACTTGACCTATTTTTAATGCCAACCTGCGTGCAAGAACTTCCAATATTGCTACCAAATTTGAAGTCCATCGCTTCAGACACAGGCAAACAGACAGACAGACTGTCAGACGGACATGCTTAAATCGGTTCAAAATTTGATGTTTTGACCAAATGAATACACCTCTCGGCCTTCGGTGATGGACGTAAGAATAAATGAAACCAAATTAGTATACATTACTACATACATTACTACATTATTACACACATTATTATGAGCTATTATGCAATGTGCTATATGCAAGATTTATAATAAAATAATAATTAATTTTCTTTATTTTATTTAGTTGCCTGACGTCAATCCGACGTCCGCTTATGGGTGTCGACGCCGAGTCCACTGTGCAGTCGACGCTCCCATTAAGGAGTTTACAACTGTCGGCAATGTATACAACTCTTATCAGCGACGAATAGCGTATCCAAAGGGAAAACAAAGCAAAATATCATCACGAAATGCACACATTTTATGGATACAAAGACTGGCGAACGCTATTAATGATGGCGGAAGACTGGCTAAAGTGTTGAGAAGAGCAAATCATTATTTTTGATGCATTCCTCTTCTGGTGTCATAAAACGAAAGGATATTATCAAAGCGGAATTAAGAAAAAAATTTTTGGAAAATATTAAAGGAGGAATGGACATAAAAATGTAATTAAAAAAGACTAATAGAAATTAAAAATATTATGATTTTTTTTTTGATTACTGCGTTGCTTGCATGATTATTTACTTTCTTCTTCTTCTTTTCATTTATTTCCATTTATATTGTTATTCATACACATGATATTTTTGCGTCGGCTAAAAAATCTTTATCCCGCTCGACGGCAGCCGACACATATTACCTCGCAAAGCAATATTGGCGAAAAGGATAGTTAGTTAATTCGAGTGCGCATTCAGCGTCGACAGTCGTAAATCGGCCTCTGGGCACGTTTGAAGCTAAGCTTCAAAGTTTAAGCTTTTACGGATGCCTGGGCGCATTTCAAAATTCGACTCGAGCGTATCAACAAATTGCAGTTTTCTCTCTTAGTTCTTGTAGTGATGTTATGGATTTCGCTTTATCATAACATGAAGACTTCCGAACCAAGCTGTAGGGAAAACGTTCGTCGTGTCCGGTAATATGAATAAAAATAGAGGAGCATTTTTTTACAAAACAAAAATAAATATTGAGCGCATTTACTGCGATAAAAAACAATTAACACACAACACACCAACAAATGTTTGATTGGTGTTGCAGAAAAGTCAATAGCAGTAAAATGATTAATTTATGTGAGTTTGCGCTAACACTCGAAATCGAAGTTAAGGCCGTCGCCATTGTAGCCCTTCAAAATGCAAGTAAAAAAAAGTTAAACAAGATAATTATCACTTGAAGGCGAATCCTGAATACCCATTAGATCAGATGTTCCTGTCCTCGCGTTTTCGCCATGCTGACGATAACTAAAATTCAATATGGATTAAGTGCGCGAAAAGCGAACGGATAATTAAGGGAGGTAACAAGACACCGTTTTTTCATTACTAGCTTTAAATAATTCGGGGATGTTAAGGTCCCTAATACCGTAACAGAATATATAGTGTAATGCAAAGCTGAATAGTTTGTCGCCCCTTGGTGAGAAGAGCACCCTATAATTCTAGTATTTACGACAAGTTCAAGTCGCTTCATATAATTATTTTAATAAGTAATGTTGCTGTTTACTGTTGGTTTAGTACTGTTGTGATTGTTGTTGTTGTTAATTTATTTTGTTTAAATTAAAGGCTACATTGGCAATTGTGTTAAGAGCTTTTAGTCAATACAAAGAAGAAGAAAAAAGCAAAAACAGCAACTAGCCAGAGCGACAAGCAGACGGACGGACATATAATGTCAAGTTAAATTGAACAAAGCCGTGTTTTGTATACGCTTGCGTGTATGTGTGAACCTATTTCAAGCGAGTCTCAAATCACACACTTGGTTGATTTTTCAATTGAAAAACAAATAAACAAAAAACAAAGTTTAGAGCATTGTTTGAAACCAGTTTTACAAGACAACTTTATTTCTGCTAACGTATCGTCGACGGGTAAATCTCAAACACGATAGATATTTATTATTGTTATTCTTTTTTCATGTTTTTGTTTACTTCTAAACCTGCCTCAACGAAAAATTAAACAGACAACCTTCCAGTCAGTCAGCCAGAAAATCGCAGACTTCTAGTTGATTGTACAATTTCTAGCATAAATGCAGTCTTGATACATTAGCCTGCGGTTTAACCCAATAAAATGTTGCTATAAACCGACACATGAAAACCTGTAGACAAGTGTTTTTATGGTTAATTCGTTTCTTTTTTTTATTATTTAATTTTACTTCTATCTATCTAGCAGTCAAACGCAGCAGTCCATTATTATTGCGCTTTCATTAATGCATTCATAAATAATACCGACTTAAGATCCCACAGAATGTGTGTGCTATTCATTGATCATAGCGGGATTCCGATCTGAATCGGATTGACGATTACATTTTGCACGCAGTTCAAAAAACTGCCAAAAACTTCCGCAGAGGAGCCCAAACACTTTAACTAACTTTTGTATACCGGCGACAAATCTGAAATTTGCCTAACCAGTTATTGGACCTATCGAAACGCCTGAAATGACTATGTCCATCTTGCCTTGCTTAACGGCATTCTTACAAGGGACTGAATCCTGACTCCTTGATACGACAGATACTCAGATTTGGTTTTAAGATGTGATTAACTCACTTGTTTATTGCGGTCACACATATGTGTCTCTATTAACTATAGAAAACGAGAAATCCTACCGTACATGTCGTCGTACATATGCACATGTCTGTATGTATATACATTTATGTATAAAAAAAACTTACGGTATTACGATAAATGTAATGCATTCATACATACATTTGTTAGGCTATTGAACCTTAAATTTTCAGTTTAACTTATCAGTTTCTCTACTGAACTGAATGCAATTAGTTGAGAGAAGTAGTTGAATACGACGTTTTGGAAGACAACAGGTTAAAATATGTCGAAAAATGCTGAATATAAAAATGGCTACCTTCAGATAGTCAGCCAATGCAGGCTGTAAGGATTACATAAACGATCTGCTATATGTAGACGATTTGATTACTACTGTAAAAACATTCTCCAGAGATATATTCATCAAATTTCGATTTCGAATCGAAAAAGACTGCAGTGGGCCGTGGACCAACACAAATTACCCTACACGGGCCTACAATTCTTCGATATTTCAAAACAAGGCGTTATATGGCAAGTGCTAGAAAAAGTGCTCCGATCCGAACCATTTATAATAACACTTGCTCTTGGGATAGCACACGCCAGTGTACCATATTGTGTCAAATCATATCTCAAACGTCTGCCTGTCGAACGTCAGAAAACATGACAAGGGGAGACGGTCAGATAAGCTTAGACCGATTAAGAAAGTGATTCGGAATCGATTGCCGCAGTTAAAAGTGGCTCCGTCCCAAGTCCATTTGAGCGTTGCATACCTCCGCACGAACTCAGACTACTCTTGCACCACAAAGCGTGCGGGTTATAATTACAAGAACAACAATGCAATGGTTACAAATGAAACGTATAAATGTCTTGATGGCAAAGAAGCAGCAAAGCGCATAAGCCATACAATTATAAACGAAGCAATAAGAAAAGAACATAATGGAAAACTAAACAAGTAAAAATGCTATAGTCGGGCAAGACTGACCATTTGATACGCTACACCACTTCGTTTAAAACAATTACCCAGTGATTTTCTTAGTAAAACATCAAACATTATCTTCATGTGAACGCATAATTTTCATGAAAGCCCCCATATTGGAGGGTACAGAATGAACGGAAACTAACGTCATCCAAATTTGTCAAACTTAATTAACTTATCAAAATATATGTTATTTAACCGTTGCTTCCGTCATGACAAACCACAATTTGGACTTTGTCACCATAGAGAGCTCTATGGCTCTCTATCTGGATCTATGTGGTCCAAATTCAAGACCAATTTTCACCACAACTTTTTTTCAAATTAGAGACGGGATCTAATAATAGATCTACGTGGTTCAAATTAGGTAGGGATTATTTTTATGTCAAATTGTTATTATGATCGTATTTTCATCGAGAATAATTGAAAATTCGATCTTTATGCCATATAAAGGTTTGGTTGCCCTAGGAATAATTGTATAGCAGAGTGTCCAAAGATTGGCCCATGCGAACCAAAGTTGCTGAAAGGCTCTCACCAGGTGATTTTTGTCGCGAAATTTTAAAAATTTCACTATCTCTACCCTACACCACTTGTGCTTCAGAGTACATGTGCGGACGTACATAACACCTTGAAGAGCTTAAGATCTAAACCTGTCTGTCCCTCTCTCCAGCTAACCTCTGTCTGTGATGAATTTTGACAAACGGACATGATTTCGCCCGGGCAGGGTCAACCATTCGATGCCCTACACGACCTCGCCTAATCCAGTAGATGCTTCACATTGGTAACAATATTCCAAAATTACGCATTATTTTCATGCAAAGGGATGCTTTACGTCATCTCGAAAATTGCGATCAGTAGGTCGATCACAAAAATACATGGATATCAGACGGACGGACAAGCGTAAATCGATTCAGATAATAATCGTGAGTCAATCAGTGTAATAAAATATGGGTTCGTGTGGTCATTACGTATGCTACCCTAATGGGCAACCATCCCTTTGGTGTAATTAATTGAACAAGTACTGATATTGATGCAAAATCAATTATAGGAAGTTTTGCTTTGCCAAGAACAATGGGTGCAAAAGGAATCTTACATATCTGGAATCTTATAGAATAACAGATAACTTCACTCAAAGGATACTTTTACGAGGAAGCCAATCATTCTACGTCGCCAATGAGGCTGACTGAAGAACATAATAGTGGGAAAAGTGAATAAACAATAATCATAGATCAAAATCAACGGATGTGTGTGGACTAAGGCGTTGCTGGAAACATCCATGTATATTGAATCGAAAGCATATTGAAGCATAATGAAGCTTCAAATTAATGATTAATTAATTGTTATTTATTCCTAGAAAGAAAAGGATTCTTAATTGCTATATGCAAGATCAGAAAATATTGAAGAGTTTCCGGTGCCAAGTGGTCGATACGGATGTGGATGTCATAGATGTAGAAACTATAAAAAAAAAAAAAACAAAGTCAGGCTGCACATATCTCGCAAACAAAGCATATAAGCGTAGAGACGATCTTTCAGGAAAAATAAGTGGTTTAACTCTTCTCGAAAAATGCAAGATTACATATCATCATATACGTTGAACTCCAGATTACAAATATAACCCCGAGAATATGATAGAAAACGAAATCTTGCCAATAGACTGAGATAAAATCATGCCACCTGAAGAATCGATGCTTCGTAAGGCATCAGGTAACGTAATTGTTGACAAATAAAGGAAGAGTCCGCGTCTGACTCGCGTCTTACATCGATTTATCAACTTATGAAAATATACTATTGATAATATTAGTAAAGTGACAATGGAATGTTGAAAGAATATAAATATATAGCGGCAATAAAAACAACCCTAAAATAAGGACTAAACTAGTTAGGGCTAAATCCGAGAAATTCTATACAAAGGCAATGGGCCGCAAGACAACAGAACTGTAGAATTGTAAGACGATTTGTAGAGAGAAATGGACTCGGGAAAAAGGAAACAACAATAAAATTTAAACCTTATGTGTATGTGCTTTAAATTATAAGTAGCTTTTCATTTTTAAAAAAGAAGAAGATAATAAAGAAAGTAATAGCAGTAATAATAAAATTAATGATAATAATTACAACAAAAATAATCTTATTATTAATAATGATAGCGATAGAGTGCATAAAAACAGATTATTATTATTTTTTTACTTTTAATAATTCATTTAGCTCTTCTAGAAGGATACAACAAAGATACAAAGATAGATAATCCATATTGCAAATATAGTTGAAGAGTGTAGTAATCGTACAGAACGAGATATTTACAATATAGAGAACTTAACGGAAGAACTGATATTTCCTAATAGATTAGATCTTTCTCTCGATGTATCTGTCGCTCCTCCCTCTTGCTCACTAACTTTCTTACTAATTTCTTTTCCTTTCTTTCCGTCTCTCTCTCTCCCAACCATCATTTATTCCTCACTCTCTCTCTCTCTCTCTCTCTCTCTCCCTTGCTTTCCCTTTCTACACTAGGCATTATACCAAACACTGTAGAAAAATAATTCAAAAATCTGCAAGTACATCGTTAAAGAAAAGAGAAATTAACGGGTCGGGATATTATTGATACGTTGGGAATTGCGATACGTTTCATCACGCCCTCGAATAAAGAAATCAACCAAAAAAGTTACATATCACACATATGCTTTCAATATAATTCTATAGATGTATGTATGAATGCTAGCTATGAAAATTTGCGTTACAACTGCGTACCTTAAACATGTTCACTCAATAAAGCATATAATTGCTATGGCTATAGCTACAGCCCAATCTCTTTTTTAGGAAAAATATCACGCGAGAGTGTGTGTGAATTTCCAATTAAAAAGAAAAAACTTGAGAAAGGTAAAATTCAAAAAATTACAAAAATAGTAGAGTAGAGTAAACTAATAATACCCGCCGTAGATCCAACGGAAATATCTTGAAATTTTATATATAAAGTTTGCGGTACGTCTTACAATAATTTATTTTATTAATGGCATAGAATTACATTTTCTAAGCGGTTTTATTGGGAGTGCATTTTCTCTGTCCTATTCAATTCGCTGATAAACACCATTAACACCTTATATGGCCGATGAATATATTACAAGCGTAATAAAATGAGCGCACATTTATAAATAAACTAATGCTTTGAATAATTTATTGACATTTTTTATAATTTAATAATTCTTTGGAGATAATAAAATTACTAAATATAATACTCGCAAAGTTTCACTTTAATGCAAAAAAAAGTGTACGTATACGTGTACGTTTACGTGTATGTATGTATGTATGGTTGCAAATGAAAACCATATGAATTAAGCAGATAAAAGCTCAACGCATATGCACATATGTGCATATACAAAATTTGCAAAAAGCGACTCTCGCCCTGACGAGCGGGGAGACCCATCTCTTTTTCGTATATACATGTAATGTCCTGAAGTCATTTAACTGCTGCACCTAATTTGTGAGCCATAAGAGTAGTGAGGGAGATACTCTTTAAAACATGCTAACAATTTTACTAATATATATATATATATATATATATATATGTGTTTATATGTAATACGTAATATATAATATATAATTATTAACAGGGTTTATCGGTAAGCCGTTACTGGCAAAACAAAAATTCTTAAAAATCTGATTGTTACTCGTTGAGATAAATATAAAGTGTAGATTAATTTTGTATTCATATACGTATGTAGGTAGATATATAAATATTTTCCTATAATCATTTTTCTTCTCAGGACATTTTAAATCGACACATAAAAATTGGTCCCCAAGCTAAACGATACAATACCCAAACCAGTACTAGAAATCTATGGTTATAAAACTAATAAATGACTTCATCCATCAATGTCTCAGTTTTAATTTCAAGCACACACATACGCGAATGTTATGCATGTAGAGAGAGGGAAAATTTTCCATTCAATTTCTGTTAGGAATAAACAATAGTTGAACGTTTAGAGTTTTATATAAATAAGTATGTGCTTATGTACATAATATATTTGAAACCATAGAATACACACACACACACACACACACACAGAATACGACATTGTACGACCGACTTCATGGTCTCAACGAAGGCAATTTTTTAATATGGACATAAGATATATTTTTGCCACTCATAACTGACATTTATAGCAACAATATAGGTTTTGATAAATATCTCGTAGACAACTAAAACTGCTAAAAAAAAAAAAAGGAACCAAAAAAAAAAATACAAAAAATCATTTAATGAATAAAAGAAAATAATAAAGGATATTAAAGTGATCCTAGAGAGAGTTCTATAATAAAATACTTTCCATCCATCATTATTATAAAAATAATTGTTAACATTATCGATTTTTCTCTAATGAATATAAATAAGGATTAGTTGGCACGATAACCGCGTTGGCGTATACGGCAGTCATTCGCAAAGACCACGAACATAAAATCGATGATTCTCGTAAGCACTTGCAGTAATTTATCGCGTTCGATGCTGCTATCATTCTTGTTCTTTTCATCAAAAATTATACAAAATGAAAAGGACATAATCTGCTATAAATTAAGATAAATTAGGTGCTTCACGATAAAATCAATTTTTTTTTTTTTTTTTCAAAACGCTTTAATAGGCTGAAGTCTATGCTTTTGCATTGCATGCACTGTAGAGAGCTGTGAGACGAGCGTTGTCGTGATTCAATATTTTGCGATTTAACACACACATGATCCAAGCACGGGTATCGAGTGCAATAATCTGATATATTTATTTTCGATTTTTCGCATTAGAAAACGTTTCGACGAAAATTTCGAAAAAAAGTTGAGCAGAGCAACACAACTAACTTTATTGTGTTATTGTATGGGAGCAGGGAGACATCTCCCCGAAGGCGAATTTGATAATCTACAAAAATGTCTTACAACGCGCCAAGGCAAATGAATCTGAGCATCAACTTGTGCTTGACTCAGGAATAGTCACCGGGCGCTCATATATTTGCGAATGTAAATATTTCTTACTCTAAAACGGATATAAAAATTTTATTTTAAAAAGCATTTGTTGGATGTCACTTCTCCAGATTGCGTCGTATAAGAGGGAAGAGAAGAAAAGAAAACAATTAAAAAAATTATATTCGGTCGTGAGCGAATCTTTTAGACCCATCACCGTTATCCAAAACATGATTAAAAAAAATAACCGAAGGACTCAATACTTTATATATTGGGTGAGTGCTCATCCCTCTTTAAACGACTATATTTATTTACGGTCCGTTCTATTCGTTTACATGCCATACAGTTTTTAGGTTATGCCACTTGAAAATTTGAATGTTCAACAAGAATTCCCTCTCGCGTACTATTTATTCGGAATAGCAAATCTGCAGAGAATTGGAATTTTTTTCAACGTGACCTCATATTAGGAACAAGACTCTTAAGCCCACAACGGTGCAAGTAAACGGCTGTCAGACAAAAAGAACTAAACCATTTTCTTTATTTATTTATTTATTTATTTATTTTTATTTTTGTTTTTTTTTCCAACGTAACAAACCGAATAATAATTCTGATATAACTTGTTGGCCGAGGGATGCTTGCGAAAAGTATTATTTTGTGTTAACGTTCAGCTACACGAGCATACGAGTTGCAAAGAGCTACGGATAATGACTTAAAAGAACATAAACAACCAAAGCAGTTAACATTACGCAAAAGTAATGCTTCGTAGTCAGGGTGACCAGAGGTATATAAAAAAAAAAACTGCAGCAAGTATAGAGAAGGGAAATTGGAAAATTTCTGAGAAAGATTTAATCCCGAAATAACCCGCATAATGTCGACTGCTTAGTCTTGAGGAATATCGTCTTACAAAAGACAGAAATACTGCATCTGTTCGAGCTACACTTTGTGCGTCCTTACCCTTAGCATTGTAGCTCGTTTTGTGATTGAATGGCATTGCAAATAAGGAGAACATGCCGTTAATGCGACATATCCAGATTCGGAAAAGTTAACAATCTGAGTGGTGTATCATCTGCCGGTGTAATTGGAGAGTATTTTCTTGAAAATCACAAGTAGCGTTCCGGGGACCTGATATTGCTACAGAAGTATGGTTATGCGCGTTGGACGATATGTGGCTTTAACAAGATGGTGGCACATGTACAATACATCTGGTGACACAATCAAATTATTGAGAGAACACTTCAATCAAGGCGTAATCGGCAAAAGTGCTGATGTGAACTGGCCACGAAGATCTTGCGATACAATTCTATTGGGCTTTTTTCTTTTAGGTTACATTTTAGGTCATTCATCAATTCCAATAAACGACAATCATTCAATGACATGAAAACCAAAATTGTTCATTTTATTGGTTAAATAAGTGCAGATTTATGTGGAAAAATGCTTAAAGTTGGATGTTCCAGAATCGAACCTCTACAAACACCCAGAGGTGATCATTTACATGAAATCCTTTTTTTAAGAAAATAAAATCATGACAATTTGCACAAACTATATGTATATGTATATATGTGCCTCTTTGTGCTTTTGTATTTGTAAATATATATTTCTGTATATAGTGCCAGTTTCGCAAACAAGATCGAGTCAAAAAAAGTCAACATATATATAGGAGTGCTTATACATATGTTGAAATTCTACGTAAATATTTATGAGAAGTAAAATTAAGTTTAAAGCATATATATGTGTATTGTATTGAACTTTACACATCATATGTGTCCAAGTGTATGAGCTTAGATGTTTTTTACTTTATCATGCGTATTGATTATGAACAGTAAGAGAAAAACAAATTAAAACATTATTATCGAGTAAGCTCTACTCTTAAACATCCTACATCGGCTTTACTTCGCCTATCTTTCGCAGAAAGATGTACTTTTCATGCTACGCCTTCTAACGGAGCAGGGTCCGAACAATAGACCCATGTGCTCCTAACCAACCACAGTTAATTTACATATCAAATCATTGCCTTTTTTTGCCATTTTTTTTCGGAAGCAAGCAAGAGTTAGATGTTGTTGTCATATATATAAAGAGGAACATTCTTTGAACAAATGGTCCATACTGTCTACGTTCATTTGATATATATTTCATTGGTTTTAAGATTAAAACAAAAAAATTTTTCTTGCCCTGCGACTTTCTCAAAATGGGGCGTGAAAATAATCCGATCCATTCTATTTTCAATAGGGTGCTTCCTCGGGCCAGTATACACACGTTAGCGTACTACGTTTCCGCAAGATATCTAGAAAATTGTGTTTTCGAATTTATACACAAAAGGACAATAAATACATGGGTCTATCTCAACTTCTCCTGAGTGTAGCGTACAGCCGGACACACTTAATATACCTTTACCGCAAGTGATGTAAGGTATAACGACTGTATACCTATTCTTGTTTGCTGATGTTGGTTTCACAAAACAAAATTAAACAAAAAAAGGAGGAAAACAAGTAAAAACATTATAGTCAGACAAGGCCTATCGTTAGACACTCTATACCACACACACCGATACTATTCTTTGTTTATTCTAAGAAGACCTTTAAATAAAAATAAGGCTCGAAACGTGAGCTCAAACATTTAATTTTATTTTTAAGGACTCTTTAGCTGTTCTCGTCATAAAGCTCCTAAAATTAGAGCTTTACATAGGATAGGCTTCGCCTTGCATAATCGAAATTCGGTACAACAAATTTTTATGTCAAATTATTGTCATGGAACACTGTGAAGGGATTAAAAGTTACAACCTTCTACCATATGACAAAACGGTTAAACGCACGATCATATAGATGGAGGTTCAAAATATGGCCGTATCCGATCCGAACTTTTCACACCAATTTAATATGTCGAAATACTAATACTTAGCGTCTTTTTGTCAAGAAATTTTGAAAACTGCAACTTGGCAAAAGTTGTCCGATCCAATTCCTTTGCAAAATCATTCCTCTGTGGGCAAAAAAAGTCTTCAATGTACCAAATTTTGTCAAAATATCCCAAATACCGCTACAGGTTAAACCTAGGTTGAACCTAGGTTAATATGTACACGGACAGACATCTCACAGAGAAGCGGACACACAAGCGTAAACCGATTAAATAAATGATTAAGTAAATGATTCTGAATAGATTTGATGGCGTATACAGCTATATAAAATTAATAAACCCTATGTAAAGAAGGGTGAAGAATATCAAAAAAAAGAAGAAGAAAATAAAGATAAAAAAAACAAAACATAGTTTTTACTAAACTACGGTGAACACCGCTTTTGACTGTAAACGGGCCGAAAGCATGAGAGGGGAGATACGAGACAATATCCAGTTTTTTTTTCTTTTTTCTTTTTTTTTTTTTGGTAGATGAACATGTACTCATACGTGTGTATATATCTATAAATGTATTGCATACCCACACTTATGTACTGAGGGAAATTTACCAGACTACGTTTGGCTTGAAACCAGTAGCTGATATATAGATGCGCATGTTTTTAGGTTTTGGCGAGAGTTTGACTCATTGATTCATTAAAGAGAATCATGTTAAATTTGTCATTCCGTTTGTTATTCCCGGAGAGAAGTGGAACCGATTAATCTCAATGTATCGCTTAAGCAAGCGCACATATATATAAATTAAGGTTTTTTCTTTCGAAGTGATATAAAGCTCTAAGTAAAGTAATTTAAAATTTAACGTACTAAGTGTAGTAGTGAACTTGTTAGTATTTTTAAGAAGTTGGAAAATCTCTGTTCTAAAGTATGATTGATTCACTTTTAAGCTCGTCAAAGATCATGTTTCCAGCAAACATTCCATTCTCTTTTATAAATTTTCATAGAAAACATCGTCCATGGACTTTTCCAGTAGTAAGAATAATAAAAAGTACAAAATTTATGTATCGCAGAGCTTCTTGGTAGATGACACGGATCATAATTGCTTGTTTTAAGAATGACCGAGAAGGCTAAGGATCTTGACTCGCGACTCAATGAGTGTTCAATAAAGCCGATAGCCTAAGATGCTAAAGCTTTCAGACTTTACTCTTAGAATTGATTTCCCTCAGTTCAATGATAATAGCAATAAAATATACTGCAGTTAATGATTTGATCAGTTTGATCTCTTCTAAATTTTCGTGACTTTTATTCATACGAATATACCTACAATTAGTTGTTTTCTACGTTATGTAGCTTTGCAAACAGATGACATATACCTCTCTCTTCCGAAATGGAATAATTTAACCCATACATTTTATAGAATCGTCACGGTCGCAAATATAAAGCCAGAAAGCCGAAAGGTGATGAAAAACATTGCTTGATCGATTATAAATACTAGGGCGGAAAATGGCAACGACTTGCCCTCACGCCATATGCCCGTAACAGACAATGGAACAGACAATAAGAAAACAATATTTCCTTATTTTCGTCTACGATTTTCTTTCCCGTAAAAATATCCGCGAAAAAGTGCTATCTAAATGTTCCCCAGCACCACTCACATTATCGAGTCCAAAACTGATTCCAATCGGTTTTTCGCACATTAGCACATTGTGCAGTCAATAACTTATTTTAACCGTAGCGCTTAATCGTTCCCAAATATGAACCTCTTATCTTCATTTTTGCGAATGTTGCAATTCCTCGAACGTTATGGGTGAAATCGGCCCATTTCCTCGGACTTCCTCATGTAACGTTTTGCTACGATTATACTCGGTCCTTGAGTCAGGCCGATTTGTTTTCAGAAAACATGTACCAACTTTTCTTTCGGGCATTCTCGTAAGCAATCTCACTTGCTATGCAGCTCTACGAATCGTAATTCTGTTATATATCAAGAGAGATCAAAAGAAATTAACAGAAAATTGAAATTTCAACACAGTTATGTCTATGATTATGTCGATATTCATGGCGAAGCAAAATATACCTCCCTGCCAGTGGTCGATAAAGCAGGCCTGCTGCATGTTCAGTTCTTTGTTTGTTAAAACCAAAAAAGAAGACAAAAGAAAAAATTTTCCGTTTCAAACAACAGAAAAGAAAGCAAAATGATAACATAACAAGTATAAAAAATAGTTTTGGGTATGGTCGAATCTTTTATACCGACCGCTTTTATCTTATCTTAAAAACAAAATAAACAAAAAAAAAAAAAAAATGAAATTTCGCAACTGTGTAACATTCAATAGGCGCGACTGCTTGTTTTCATTCTTATACTGGGTAAACTGTGAGATTTCAGAAACTATATGTAGAAATTTTGATCATTGCATCAGAGACAACTAAATGACAAGATGGACCACATTTTATCACGGACCTTTCGTGTTTCTGTTATCCATTACAGTAGTAACGCAGCAGCCATTAGCAGTCATTTGCCAGTTCGCTCTTTCATTCTCATCGTTGGGATGGATAACAATTGCGAAGCGCTTGCAAAGCAAAATCATATATAATTCTGTGTTTCTAAGTGAATGTGCGCTATGGAATATAAATAAGTGCGTTTTTACGAAAACAACTAAACAATAGTTGGGTAGAAAATGTGATTTTTTGCTCCTTTTATCGTTTATTTCGTATTGAAGACTTCTAAATTTCGGGTTCAGCAATTATCTCAGTAAATTTCAGTCAAAATAATCTACGAATAAAGAGGAAGCATCCCCAGAATATTCTAGACTTTTGTGGAATATTTTCGAATATACTCCAGGGAGCCACAGTCTTGTGAAATAAGTAAGTAACGCGCAGTATACAATAACTCATGTGCGATGTGGAAAATATATAAATAACGAAAAATTAGATAATAACAAATTTCTCCATATTTCCTCGAATGAAAATATTTACTAAAATTTACTGAGGCATTTACTAAAGCATTTGGCAAACATAAAATTTGAAAATTTTCAATTTGAAATAAACGATGAAAGGAAAATAAATTGTAATATATTTGCTAAATACATACATATATATGTTCGATTTCCTTCGCACATACACACTTGCATGTATGTCATAGCGCATATTCACTTAAAAATATAAAATTGTATATGTGTGTGTGATGGAAGGAAAACAAATTGTACTTTCTACCTACCTACATTTCGTCCATACACACTTCTAGGTATGTCATAGCGCATATTCACTTAGAATTGATAATAAGTCAAACATCTAATTTCTTTGCTTTCGAAAACGGAGGTGCTCTCAGGAGGTGTTTATGCTGGAGCGCTGGAATAGTTTTCGTTTTCGTCGGTGAAGCTTCCTATGCTCACCCAATCTGAGTCATTGCAGACAATTTCTTTGACACAGTTACCATTCTTGATTAACAGTCTCGCACATCCGTTTTACTTCTTCCTTTACATATGTAATAGAATTTTTGGACAATTGCACGCAATAAGAAGCAGAAAGTATAGAAACTATAGAGGACGGGAAAGGAGTGGCGAAGGATATACAAATATGTTGCACTGCAAAGCATTAAGATGCCAGCCTCGCACATCACCTTAAACACTCAAGTCTCTCACAAGTGTTATGGAAACAAATCTTGGCTACGTCTGCATTTCCTTATCCTTTCTCGTTGCTAGGAAGCACATACCGAGCGGTCATTCCAAAAAATCGAGATCCAACGAAGCCGGTTTCGAGGGAATTTATTAGTGAGGAGTCGTCCCTGGTCTTCTGTTTTCTAGTAACTAATTTCCAAGCATAACGACTGTATTCTCCATGCGTCATCAAGATCATTTTAAGTGAGTAAATAAGTTATGGAGGTGTGTACAAAGCAAATCCAAGTTTTCAAACTGAATGAAGGCAGGGATTATGAGCCAATGATTGTCCTATCGACCATCATATTTAGAGCCAAATGGCTTTGGTGAGAGATCGAACATAACTGTTGTGAGATAGATTTACATCAATTATCCAACATCTACTAAGGATCTGGAACAAATTTATCCGTGGTTGGGTTGATGTCTGTGTTTCCCCTCATTTCCTGTACAACAACAATGTAAACAACATTAACAGCAGCAACAGATAATCACATTATAATAATGCTGACGATGATGCTCTCTAAAGAAGAAGAGTAAAGAAAAGAAAAAAAATTAAAAGCACTACAGTGAGCCACGGCTTACCATTAAATGTCCTACATCACCCTATTATTATTCATACAATGATTTCCCAAAACAAAACGTTGTATGGGAAATGATCGAAAAAGTGGTTCGATCCGAGCCATTTTCAATAGAGTTCATGCTTGATCCCCAAACAGATCGGTGTGGCAAATTTCAATATGAACACAAGACAATTAGACGGACAGGCGGACAGTCGGACAGACAAACTTAGATCGATTCAGAATCAGTTCCTAAATTAGTTTTTGAATCGAATAAAAGCCGACTTTTAAGCCATTTTAAGTCCGTGCCAACTTAATATGCCTTTGCACCTCAAGTGATGTAGGGTATAATAATAATAAATGAACGCATATCCACTTACGTACTATACGCAATACACACATAGGCAAACATGTATCAGTTCGCAGATGCACATATAATATTGTCATGCTATGTAGTTTTCATATTTTCGCTGTGTTAAGCATAAAACAGAAACTCATCAGAAACTGGGAAAAGTCTTAATTGCATTCGATTTGCCATAATTTCGCATAATTGAGTCAGAACTGATATATTAAGGAGAAGAAAGAGCAATTGTATGCAAATGCAAAAAAAAAAAAAAACAATTTTTTTTTGTTATTTTTCAAAAATCATTTTCTTCTTTAAATACTTAATTGTGTGCCTAATATAAGTTTTCCCGCTATTATTATTCTATTTTACATTTTCTTCCATCTAAAAAAAAAATTAAAATAATAATAATAACATTGTCGAAGGACGCTTTGTTGTTGGAAGTGTTACCGAGATCTCTCTTCTTAATGGGCCTCATTTGATTGCCGCACCATCTTTTGATTGTTTTATAAACGTATATGGGGGTCTATTTCTCTATTCTTACTTACATTCATTTCTCTTATGTTGCAGAGAATTTGTTTATTTGTGCAAATTTATGAAGATGTCCGTACGTACTATAAAATCCTATGGGAATGTGTGTGGCTGAGTGAATATTCTAATCTCTCATGAATAAATTTAATGTAATGCGAAAACTTACCAAAACCAACAAAAATCTTATATCAAACGCACATACATAAGAACCTTAATAAGTAGACAGATGCATGATACTGACTGTTGGTAATGACAAGCAACAATTATAAGCTTGCTTTGTTGGCGAATATATGAACTCGCCTATGTTGTTCCCTATTCATTTCTATATGAACACACAGGCACGCACAGCCGCAGAAGCTTGTATGGGCCCACAGACGTGTTCGATATTATTCAAAATTCAAAAAGCACGGTGTTGACTAGAAAATGTTGGTTGAATCTTATTGCTTTAAATCAGACATTTTCACGAGCTGCTGCACATGCTTTTTAGAAAAATAAATGCATTTTGCCGCCAAGGGATTTGAGTAATAAAATGTTGATTTCTGATAATTTAGTTGTTTATACTCATCTCCGAAGGATAAGCCATGAATTCCTTATGTCGCATATTTGCAAAAGAATTTGAAAATTACCCAAACTAGCCAAACGGCGCGCCCACAACGTCCACACTACTATGCAGCAGCAAATGTCAACACCTTTGCTTTCCGTGTTTTTTGCTTGTTACTCAGAAACCATTACACACATCCACCATATACACCATATTTGCACTCTTATTCTGAAAGTAGAAACACTCAGTCGCGCTCACCCACTTTTGCAGAGTGTGAGAATGCAGTTCTTTTCCTTTTTTATTTAGGATCTCGGTGATGGGGATAAGAGATTCGGTCACGGCTAATTTTCTTACTCGTTATAATTACGTGCGGATTCTGAAATAAAAAAAATTCGATGAAATGGACTTGAGTGAGATTCACGTTTCGTTATACCGAGCGATTCAAACTCATTTGCTGAATCCATTTAAGCCAAGCCGCAACTTTTGCGAGTCTTGATATTATTTGGTACACTCATGGATTTTTTTTCCCAAGACGAACGCCACTGAAAACGTTTCGGATCCGATCACTTTTTCGACCATTTTCTATAAAACGCCTTAGTATGAAAAGTTTCTTTGTGAGTAACTGTAAGGTGATGTTGACTGTAGTGTTTTTACTTGTTTCATATAAAATTGCACTGAATTTTTGCTCACATTCCCTGAGGATACCCTCATGTTAATAATTGTCATCTCGTGTGTAATCAATACACAAAAATGTGCTTTTTTTGGGAGGCCGCACTAAGTACAATATAGTTTCTTGATTAATCTCATTTAGTTTTGCAGAAGGAGCTGCGGGGATCTCTTGCTTTTTGTCTTATGGCCGCTGTTAGAATTTTCGGAGTCGTAAGAACTGAGATAAATGTCTGTCACAATCCCATTGCAATTAATTCTTTTTTTTTTTTTTTGCACCATCGAACCCGCCTTTGCAGATGCCTTTAATTTTTTTTTTTTTTTTTTTTGGGTTGTTGAGTAAAGTTGGACTAAGCCAATAAGTTTGTAACTTATATGTCCGAAGTGCAATACTTTACTGATGTCTTTATTTTATGGAACTCTCATTATGGCGTTTCTTATGCGCATTATAGAATATATGATTGGTTGGTGGAAAAGGGACATAAATTTTAGATAGCTGTCTCTGGGCGAGTTTTTGTTGAACGTGTTGACGAAAATTGACAATCAAATTATTTTAAAATTAGTTGTGACATCCGAAATGTCATAATATAATTGCGTGCATGCAATGACTGCTATAGCAGCCATGATGAAAGGGGTTCAATATCTCGACCAAATTATTATTAACATATCAAAGTTGTAATAAAACAAACGAAAAATAATTGACATAAAAATTGACATGGCATAGCATTCACGTCATTTTGTGTATGTACTTTAACTGTAGCATTCACTCGCAAACATAATAAAAATAAGATAAGAGGTAGAATTGAAGATTATTCGATTTTTTACTAATTACTTATAGTCCCAATGATTGATTTGCCTACTTTTCGAAATTGACCCGGAAAGAGTTTCCTCTTGAAAGAATGTAACGGTTACCACCTAAGACGTATGTATGTAGTTATACTCGTGACACGCTGTAAATAATTTTTTGACTTACGCGTACGCGTGTGTGTGCGTGTGTGTGCGTGTGTGTGCGTGTGTGTATGTTTTTTTTTTTGCTCAGCGAGCAGAAGGTAGAAAATCTTCAGAAGATACTGCTGGTTCTTAGTAGCAGCAAATACGACTTCTACGTACCAAAAACTACCCCCCACGCACACTTCTTCTACCACACTCCCCCGCGGGACCACCGTTGGGTATTACTTCGCGGAGGCTGGTGGGCCTCAGTGGAATACACTATTGGCTTCCACACCCTCTGCTCTCCACCCGCTGCCTTTCAAGCTTTCGTAGTTCTTTGAGCACTCTGCGTGTGCGTGTGTGTGTGTTTTATTTAATTAATAAAAGCACTTTCTTATTTTCGAAATATTATTGATCTATGTTCAGAAATATGATATAAAAAATTATCCCTTTCGATACATTAACAGGTACCTACGAGTCAGGTAAAATGCGACTTTCTCCAGTGATCAAAATACGACTTTCAAAATACGAATTTTCAAACAATAATTAACGTGACAAAATTCCAACTTTTACCAAATTAAAAAGCTAAACATTTTAGAGTAACTGCCAGTAACCGGATATTTTGTTTCGAGTAATGAAAAAGTTTCATCAAGAAAAAGGCAGGCAAACTCTCTAACAAATCTAATCTAAATCGTATACTTATCCCGATGCGGTTCCGAGAATGTGAAAAATGTGGAACTCTCCTCTATGTGCAATAGTTATTAAAAAATTCGGGTCAAACCACACTTAACCTGTCTAGGGTACTGTCATCTTCTTTTGTAAGCAAAGCAAAAAAAAAAAAAAAAAAAGGAAAAAAATTTACTTTTCCAATTATCCACAATAATACCGTAAATAAAAACTCAAATTGAGAATGAAAAAAAAAAAGGAAAAACACAAATAAACGCCGAGCAATAGAATGACAAAAAAAGAAAAGCTTCTGTTACTATGCGACTTTTTGGACGTTTACTGAAAATTACTTTTATGGTTTCCTTAATTAAAGTGAACACCAGCTGTTGTTGTCAATATATTGCAAACGAATAACATTTGTACATGTCCATCCAATCATAAGCATACTTATGTACATTGCTAGACATACATATAAACAAATTTATATGTTTAGATGTACATATCATACGTGCGTGCATACGTATCTATATAGATGTATAAATAGATATATATGTACGTATATATGCATGTATTTACATGCATTACATATAGCTTAGCGAGGAAGCAAACATACAGCAAATGAAATTACAATGTTCTTGGCGAACAATAGACGTTGTCAGCAAAATTACTGTCAAAGCACACACGAGAACAAAAAGAGAGAAAGAATGAATTTCTGAAAAAACTTTTTGAATTAAAGTAGCACAGCACACAAATATCCGCAGATACATAACATAACATACATTATATTTGTAAGAGGGTATGTAACAATATGTAGCCATACTTGCATAAGCATTCATTTTGCATATGTATATACAAATATATACATACATACATACATATATATACATATATATATATATATTTACAAGTATACGAAGCGAAACAATCAACAAAATCTCTCTAAAAAAAAACAAAAAAAACAAAACAAAACAAAAAAGAAAAGTAAAAAAATAACAGAAAAAAAAAAAAAACGTAAAACACTTGTTTGGTCAGAAACCACATGAATTTATATAGAAAACGTAAACTTACAAACATTCCATTCATGTACTTGGGAACCGCATTTTCTATTGCAAACCGAAACTAACCACAACTCCGGAAAAGAAATACAACTCAGAACAAAAAAAGAAAAAAAAACAAAAAACAAAAAACAGAAAAAAAAAAAAAGGAAAATTCTCAATTGAATTTTATTGCGACGTTTCTTTATCTCCTTCTCTTTCCGTTTGTTTTTTTTTTTTTTCTTTCTCCTTTTAGGAATTTAATATGATTTAGAACAATGACAAAATTATAATTTTAAATCTTTGTTACATATGAGAACACTTAAGTGTATGCATTCATTCATTTCAATTCTGAAACATATACATACATACATACATACCTACATATCTGAAATGAATAATTAGAACTCTTTGCACACCAAAGTCATTCATTGTTACGAAATATTTCTTTGAAATGATTGCAAAAGAAGAAAGAAAGTATTTCATGTTTTAATACTCACCCTTACCTTACGCACACGGGCATACACAGACGCGCGGTGGGTGTATGTATATATAAGGTATACACAACCCACTCACTACCTACCCCGTTTGATTCCAAAAGGAAACGAGGATCTATTCGCTTGTGACATACATTGTATGCGCCGAAATGAAGAGAGCCCATATTTTTGAGGGTTGTGTCTTTGCTATAAATGTCTACTAAAAACGTCGACTTTACAGTTTACATCGAAATGAAGAAAAACAAAAACAACGATAAAACAGGTATTAAAAGATAGCAAGAAGCTTTTAATTATGATCGCAAAATCGAAAAACTAAGCGACCGTTACTAACTCACTATTGTACTCAGTTTGATCACAAACACTGAAAGAGTGCGTGTTACAACAACTTACAGAGATATTACGCTACTCTAGATTTTTGCTATGTCTTAACGGAGGCTGACAGCTATCGGAAATACGTACTTTTCATAGTATGCTGGGGAGGATTTTGACGGTGATAAGTTCTCCGTAAAAGTTCTTCGTGGTAAAAAAGCTGCACTTTTTTTTGAGACCTTTCAACGTCCTTTACGACATACGAAGAATATGCGGAGAATATGTTGAAGTCCACATTACCAAAGTTGAGAAATTAAATTGATGTGTTATGTTTTTTGATTAATTAATGCTCGACACGGCGGTATTGGCTGTGTGTTGCTTGTTGCTTTGGTCAAAAAAAAAAAAAACTACAAAAAAAAAAAAAAAAAAACCAAAATAAGAATTGTTTGTTGAAAAGAAAGCAAAAGGATAATAGAACAAATAAAAGTGCTATAGCCAAGCAAAGCGAATCATCAAAAAACCGTACATCACATCGCCTAATATAATTGCACCCTACACCACTTGCGGCAAAGTATATTAAGTATACTAAGTTTGTACGAACGTATGCAACAAGTCGAAGGGCTTACTCAAATAAACTCAAATTTTATTACTCAGTAAGCCTGTCCGTCCATCTAAAGTCTGTCCATGTAACTTCGTGTTCGAGCTAGAGATCGCAATTTTTGAGACTGACTTGCCTTGACCCAAGCACCAACGCTATTGAAAATGATTTGGATTGGCCAACTTTTCCGACCACCCCCATGTAACGCCCTATTTTGAAAAACAGCAATTTTGCAAACTCTGCAATAATATTTGGACATTCTGAATTGGTATGAAAAAATTTGGTTTGGCTGGGGCAATTTTTTGAACCCTCTCTCATGTAACCATCTCTACGAAAACTGAATCTTTATATAGTGAAAACGCATAATTTTTTTTTTTAACCATACGGACTTTGGACCACGTAAGCCAATTTTTTATATACTTGAGTTTTCATGAAAGCTATGTCTTTGCATCAACATGATGTGTAATTTTTTGTGTATTATTATCAAAAGGAGTAAACAGCTGCACTAGGCGAAGTGGTATAGGGTATCTGATGGCGGCCTTGGCCGACTATAATGTTCTTAGGTGTTTCTCGTTTACTTTCATAATAAAGTGCCAACAATTTTATCTTGTCTCCATCTGAAAACATACTTTGCAAGGGCGCCCTTGTACGCGGGATGCTCCAAAGCATGAACTAATGTTTTCCAAATTCAAAATAAATGGATTTTCTTGTCAAAGAGCTTTCATTAGTTGCTAACTATTTCCGAGAAAAAGATTTTAGTACCATGCAAGATGTTATCCTTTTGTGAGAAAAGCAAAAAATAGATCAATATGGTCCAACTTTGTTACACTTCATTTCCATATCCGATTGCCCTTTATTACGCACCAATTTTCATTGTAAAACATTAAAACTTTGATCTTCGCCTTATATAATGGCTTACCTCTCGTAGGAATGGTTTTAAGGTAAAGGGTTTAAAAAATTGGCTCATCCGATCTAAATTTTTCGCATCTATTTACGGTATCTAAATTGACTAAATTTGACTATTAATTAGCGATTTTGGTCGAGAAATTTTGGAAATTGAAAAATGCTTGTAAAAATTGTTTCTACACTTGAAATCAATGTTCCGTTGACGAAAAAATTTGAAGCCAGATTTCATAGAAAGAAAATAATAACTTTTTCGCGGACATAGAGTCGGCCGATAGATAGATAGATAGCTTATCATTGTTTTGCAATTTACCGAATTCTTCATTATTCTGTGGGGTGTGCGTGCGTGCTTCTGTCTGGATATTGATTAGTTATGCACTCTTGTGCTTTCTATGGGGGATACAAAGCAATTAATGCTTATCAGGAATGGGGACAACCAACGATTTAAGAAATCATGTAAAGATCTAATGTTTGATTCGTTGCCCACGCTATTTGTGAAAGAAAGAAGAGAATTTTATCTTGACTGAGAAACATTACATCATCCGCATATCCGTAAAATGAAGTTTAAGCGTAAAATGAATTTAAAAAATTCTTATGTGATTTATAGATTTTATAAACTTTAAAAGAAAACCTTATGATTTTTCTGCACATATGCACTCACATTGTTGCGCTCTCAATATATATCTGATTTAGTCCGTAAATATTTTTCTTTAAGATCGCATTCCTTTTCTTTGGCTTCTTCGCATATCGCGTACTGTTACTATTGTGTGCGTGTGATTGTTTGCAAAGTGAAAAGCGATTTTCTTTTAGTAAATAAATATTTTATCGCGATCGATCGAATGAAATAAATTTCGATCCCATAAATTGTTTTTCGACAGTTTTCATCAATTTTGTATATTATTTATATTATTATGCATCCTTTTGATGTCGTCAGGATCAACTGGTCTTCCGAAACGTAGTGGCATCTTCAATATCAAAATTGTCGGAACGAAATTTTTGGAAAACAAGTTTGGTACCGGCATACTGTTAGTACAGTGTCACCATACATTTCCTATAATGTTTGTGTGTGTGTTTTCTTGTTTGAATAATTTCGATTTTAAAGAAGTCAACCAACATACGTCGAAAATGTCGGCCCAATATTAGACGAACGATTCGATAATAATCCGCGTTTGTATTCTATTTTCAACAATAGCGACTAAATCAGGCAGTCTATCCGCACATCTCTAAAATTAAACGTCATTTCGTTAGTCTTTGTTTTCATGTTAGTAAAACTTTGCCATTCATGTTTTAACTGTGAAATCCTTGTAATTGAATAATTTGCGATAATATATAACGCAATATAATGTAATGACACAATCGTGATATAATCCACAATTCGTTTTTTTTTGTAATTTTTGGCTAACAGCTGTTGTTGTTGTTGTTGTTGTTGTTGTTGTTGTTTTTTTGGTTTTAATCATTCCTCTTTCATCTTGTTTTCTTCAATTTTATATTCTAAAGTTTGTTTGTATGTGCTTTGTATCTTGTACTCAAGTTCTTTCGCTTCTATATAACTTATTATAAGTTCAGTGTTTACGATTTTCTTTTTGCTTTTTCTTCTTTACTTTCTTAAAGTTTAAGTATTTCTGCGCTGTAATTGCAATTAGCTAAACAGAATAAATATATAAATGAGATGGCGAGAGATAATTAACAATTTGACGCCAAGTTTGTTCTTCCAGATAAAGTTTTTAAGTCGTAATTGTGTTTTTTTAGCAAGCAAACGGGCAGACAAACAAAGCTTAATCGATTTCGCTATACACACCATTTCGAATCACTTACACTTAAGAGTAACTCGATTACAAAAAAAAACTTCCAATTATGTATTATTTCCTCTCCTAAGCATAAAATGTGAAACTGAAGTGTCAACAGTTTGACATTTAATTTTAATATGAGACCGAATGAGACCGAAAACTTGATATTCCCTTAAAAATACAAAAATCCTTCTTATGATATATTAACGCGTCTTTTTCGAAATCCGTAATATCTTTTAACTAAATGGAAGAAAGTAACGCTAGGTAGTTCGTCGACGAGAACCTCCCCACACGGTGGGAAGAAATTTCTTCCTTTTCAAAAAAAAACTTCTCTTCAGAAAAATTCCATTCCAAGGACTTACGGACATATGGATGTCCATGATGCGAGAAAATTATATATTGTATGATTAAATTATTACAGACCTACGATATAGTAGCTAGGCTGTGAGCATAGCTTTCGGCTTTCTCGATGTATTCCCTCAGGTAAGCGAAATCCGCGGCTGAAGATAGTCACGGTTTGCGATGCCGGATGCATGCTAATGTAGCTATGTTCTGCCCAAAGTTTTTATCTTTTTCTTTCGAAGAACTTGAGCATACGGATGGTGTATTGCCAACTGGGAGCTCTGTTCACACTAATGCTGTTCTCCCTGCTGACGACTGGTAATGAATATTAGGCAGTTTCTTCGTGAGTCTGGTTACACATAGCTTTGACAACCCCTTCGTATACCCAAACCTATATAGATAAAGCCACGTAGATTGAATTAATTTTTTTTAGATTGAAATTTGCATCAGTGGGTCGTAAGGCCCAATATTTTTTAAAAATAATTTTCTTTTTCTGTTTACCTTAAAATATATGCTTAACAACCTTGACGAAGTCAATATTCCATTGTTCTATTATCTCTCTCTATATCGAAAAAATTGTCAAAACTAAGTTTTTCTAGAGTGTTGCAGTGATGCAGCATGAATCGAATAATTTCTACAACCACTCACAGGTTACCACTTTTAATAATACATATCATACAATATAAATTTTCCCATCTCCCTTGGTGGTGTCAAAGTAGAAGAACAGACAGCTTATGAGGTTATGATGTTATGAGGTATGGACAGAACACACAGTCGCAACTTCAAAAGTCTAGATTCATTAAAGCTATGTACAAAATACTTTACTGCAGCCAACATCACTACACGCACCCAAAGTTAGAGTATAGCACGCATGTGTGGGCGGAGGTCTCCAAAATTCACCGACAGTACACCTAAAGGCGCAGCCGTTTCTGGGCGACGAGGGTATGGCCAAAGGTCTAGATGCTCTTGACCAGCCGTTCAACGTCGGCTGTATAGCGCCTAGCTATGCATAAGTATATCCAAGGCAGGTGTTTTACGCACACAAAACGTATGTGTCTGTCATTTATGTTCTTTAACAGAAATACACGGGTTCCTTCTCCTGGAATTGCTTACAAAACGTACGATGCTTTACCGCAAATTGTCATTCTTTACAGAAATTCTAATCCCTTTTTCCGCCCCTTTCTTTATCCATAATCATTATCGTGCCTGCACATAAAGTGGGCGTCCCTTAAGTGGTTGATCGTACATAAAAAAAAAAAAAAAAAAAATTTTATTACCGTAAAATTTTGACTGAAGAATATGGAAGAAAATGTGCAGTGAAATTTGGATGAAAGGGTACCGCTATCATGTTGAAAAATAGCGATATGATGACTTCTGGCCTATTGGATGGGTTTTCTAATTCGATTGCCTCAGTCGTTGTTGATATTATTCTGTAGTGATGATTCGCTTTAAGGAATCCCCTCAAGCAAGTGGTAGACTACATTTCAAAACAAAACTTTTTAAAAAACCGCGCAAGACTCGCACAACGGTTAAATGCGTTAAGTACTGACGCCGCTTAGGCTAATATCTTGTGTTTGATGGGATTGAAAGGTGATCATGAGCTACTTTCCACTCTCTACTTTAAACTTTAATGACTTGCCAAAAATTGAGGCAACTTGGCTGGCGAATTTTAATCCATCCACCTGATAGACAAGGTCTTATGCTGCCCGTTTGTTTCGCTGTCTCCGTAACTGTCCTAAAGATGCATAGTCGATTTCCAAAACGTTTGAAAATAGTTCGGTCCCGTTCGGTTACTTTGAGAAATCGCAGAAGCTCCATAGTTTCACCAGAAAAATTCCAAAACTTCATTGACCAAAAGGGCCCATATTTAGTTGAATGAAGTCCTTCTAAAGTTTAATGAAAATGAGTTTGAATTTGTGCATTTTACCAACCAACAGAGTAAATGTATTAAGTTTGTGAAATGTGGTTGTTACGCAATGCGTAGAGACACGCACTGCAGACACCCTGAGGTACATACTTGCTTAAGCAGCGCGAATAGCGGATTCGATTTTATTATATCCGTCAGTCGACCTCTTTGTTGGAATCATGATTACAGTCTCGGGACTTGGATTTTAATCTATAAAGATGAGCAAAATCGACTTCACGTCGAATTACAACAAATTCAACAAAATTTTGGACATTTTCAGTTGCCTTGCTGCACGCACTACTCGCGTTTAAATGATTGCGAGTGCAGTATGTTCTGCTTCAACAGAGTACATCGTACCTGCATATGCGTTGTTTTATGGACAATGCTTTGTGTGTACTCTGCTTCATATATGTTGAAGTTCGTCGGATATTTATAGGGTTCGTGATCTCGCGACTATGTATAAATTCTTGATTAGCGAGGCATCGTTGGTAGAACTGGCAATGAAAGTCAGCAATATATGCCATTATGCTCGAAACAAATTAATTATGAGTTCTCGGTTAAAATATAAATTTTGGTTATGGTTAGAGTTCGCTAAGTTACAAGTAATAGGTCCCAAAAATATCGGTTTGAACTGAATGTAAATTTTTCTCCGGCTTTATTTTCGCATTATTTTCTAAACGTTCATTCACTTTATCGTGTATGTGTCGGTGCTTATATGTATTCGTTTCAGTTTTTTTGTCTTTTTGTCTTTTTCTCTTTTTTATGCTTTGTGACTTTACAACTTGTTAAAACATAAATCATGGCATATATTGCATTTTAGATTTTGTATATGATTTATTATCAAATGAATTACGCCTGTCAGACTCAAATAAAGGCCAAGAAAGTAAAAATGAAAACTAAAATCCATGATGACATAAGCAGGGCTAAATTTTGTAAATGAAACACAACCACAAATAAATTCCTATGTATATATGTATGTATGTATGCATACATATATATATATATATATTTTATCTCTTACTTCTAGTTTTTGTCTTTGAAAAATTTGACATCGAAAACCATGAAGAATTTTAATAATAAAAAAAAAAATTTAATAAAAGACAAATTTTACGTGCGTTATTAATGTTTAAGAAATAATTTCTAGCAATTTGTATGAGTACATGATTGTTAAATCGAATATTTATTTAGAGGTCTAGGGCTAACGCAAAAGATATTGTAATCGCTAAGCCTTTTGATTCATTATAGTATGCATCACTTACTTATGGTGTATTGCGATACTTTTGGACATCTTCGCAATATCAAGAAAGAAGAAGACGGAAACAAACCGTTTTTATAATACCAATGTCCGTCCGGATGTCCATTTGGCCACTTATTTTATTTGCAAACCACAGAGCGCAATTTCCGCATAACTTCAACTTTTGTAGGCTGCCGATCTGCTAAATATGGCTGCACTGATCTGACTGCATTGCTAATCAGACGAAGAAAGGTCTGCAAAATAATTCTCAAGCCAAGTTTGAGATCACTTCCTGGCTTGCTTTTGCTGGAGGCAAGGATAGACGGACACGAATCTCAACTTTTTGCGCAAAATCTTAGTTTAGTTGGCCAACCGAAACTGTTTTTATATCGAAATTTTTAATTGCTTAGTAGCAACAAAGTCTTTCGTACTTGTGAGCTTTCCTGTAAGCAGATTAAGTCAGTTTTCAAACGGTGCTTTTTGCGACCAACTAAAAACACATACGTCATGTTCTAGCATTCCGTGTCAAATTTTTTGACTCGTAGCGTTCTAAATGTAGACGGCAGTTGGAAAGACCGTTGGACATGGTAAAATCGATTAAGAATATTATATATTGGGCTCCATTAGGGGTAATTGTGATTGCTACAAATGGAAGGGCAAGTCTAGCAGCATGTGCTACTTTTGTCTTTTGGTGGTGGGTATAAGTGAAAACAACAACAGCAACTCTATTCAGATAATAACTCATACATGCACACATATGCTCATATAAACATGCATACGTTTATAATTTCATAGGTAAAAATGGCAGCAACTACAAGAGCAATAGCAACAGAAACAACAACAAAATAATAGTAGTAATTGTGCATTATATCAATGCTTTTTGTTTTCCATTGTTGGCGTGCTTGTTGTGTTGCCTATGTAGTTCTCTCGTGACGTATTTGCGACCTCTAAAGTGTTATAGTGAGTTAAAAATGTATTTAATACATCACTTAAATGTTCAAGTAGCATCTGGACCTTTGTTTATTTCATCCGCAAATATGCACATAAATATACGTAAACTCTCAACTGTATGCACAAACGCGCACACATACACACCCATCGACATGCGCTTGTTCATACTTAAATATGTGCATGACAAATAATGATTCCTCGCGCCATTCAAACTTTTCATTGTGTGTGTTAGCTGTTAGCGCTTTTTTTGTTGCTTTATCTCGTACGTTTGCATTCAAATGTACCGCTAATCCCGTATCACGTAAGGTTTGCTTAATGTCGCGAATAAAAAAAGGTGATGGTGGTGGGATACCATGCCGTTGTCGTTGTCGTTGTCGTTGTCGTTGTCGTTGTCGTTACCGACGTGAGGACACCGTTGCTGCTAATGCACATTCAGCAAAAATAACGGGGGTATTGTTCGGTGTACTCTCTCCGTGCATTGTTTCTGTTGCGCTTAATTTTGTGTTGATAGCGTTGTCGTCAGGTTATAAAACACAGTTTGTCTTTCCGACATCTTCTATGCTTGTGCGTGTTCATTTGATTTTGTAATAGATTATGATTTCTGCTTCTGCTTCTGCTTTGCTTCTTCGTCTCTCTTCTTCCCCGCTCTTCAGTTATGCACCACCCCGTAAATTTATGAACTGGCAGTGCAAGTACTTTTCCGTAAAATGAACGAGACTCAGAAATGCATGAATGTCATGTGCAGGCCACAATTCTAAATGCAATTATCAATGACTTAATTAAAATCTCTTACTCCGTAGTGTTTGATTTTGATGCAAATTTACGTTTAGATAAATGTTCATGCGTTTGAAAATTTGCATTTTTGTTAAAATTCTGCTCTTTGATTATGTTGTGATATGCCTGCGCTTCTTCTGGAGCGGTAAACGAATACGCTTTTGCCAACTGAAGCGAAAATGCCTAACATGTCCTCTTACAGTTCACACAAAGCAATTATTTCTCCACTACAAATTGTCAAAGTCAGGGCAGTTGATAGATTATAATTAAGCAAAAGTTCCTTAAATGTTGAAGATCTTTGCACACATGCACACGCAGAATCAACGGTATGCAGCCTTACAATTAATATGACCTAGAATACGGCATAGATAGTCATCATCACCAATGCGTCTCAAAACCAGATCTGCAGATCGAGAGACGAGATTGATCGCATACACTTTTATTTCAGTCTATTCTAAAGCATCCCTGGCGTAAAGGTACATTAAATTTGCGCGAGTGCACATGACTTAGAATCGTCCATTTGTTCGAATAACCGTCCATTCGTCTAATGCCTATCCAAGTATTTTTGTGTTTACAATTTTCCAGATATTTTAATAAAATTTCGCCCATTGAGGAATTTAGCCAAAGGACAAACACTCTTGAAGACAGATTAAATCGGATCGTAATTATGATCACTTCTTATATAAAATTTGTCACATTTTTCGACTAAAGTCGGTGAAAAATCATATTTTCGCATACGAAATGCACCATAAAAATTTGATTCTGACGAAATTCTTTCCTTCTTGAAAATTAAGTTAATTTTCCAGGTCGTGGAAGGGAAATGAGAGATATTTTTACTAAATTTTAAAGTCATATCCGATATACGACGATGGCAGAGGTCCATAGAGCAACGCTTTTTCGAAATTGTCAGTTTATGTGCCAGGAATTGCTTTTATTAGTTGGCGATCAGTCTGGACTAATACAAGAACTTGTTGACGAAAGACTTTCGAATCCGTAGGAAACGAATCCGTTAGAAATCTTAATGTCCCTGACAACTTAATCGGTTCAATTAGTCGGTCAAAGATGTCTGCCGTAAGTCTTACCTTGTGCTCAGAGGGTATTTTATTTCAGGATCGAGTATCTACTGAGACATCTTAAGCTTTTTAGTGTCTTCTTCTCCTATTCCAGGGAAAAACATTTCGACAAAGACTGCACGTCCGTCGCAAAAATGCCAAGTTTTTACGCTCATATGCTAGAGAGATTCTCCATGTTAAGTACAAGAAGTTTCTAGCCACTGTTACACATTTAAAAGTTGTAACCAACGAACACGCTATACCTCTGCCTGCCCTTGTCTCAATAGTGAAGTCTCGTACACGTTGCTATTCGCTTCGACATTTTAAATACAATTTTGAAACCCTAAATTGCTAGTGTAATGAAAGTGGGAGTAGACCATATATATTTCAGGAAGACTTTGTCCATCCGCACAAAGTCCTGACAACGAAGAAATTAGAAGAAGGAAAATTTCTATAACAAACTTTACTCTAAACCTAAAACTTCTTCAGTCCTTGCAGCTTAATCTCCTGTGTATTGACGTGCGTCGCTTACTTGAATCCTTTTATAACGCTATTTCATCGTTGAAGGATGCCAAGACGGATACCACTACGATCAGCATATTGAAAAAAGTTGTTGATTCCGGCATCCGAATCGAGTCCGTTACTGATGACAACGTATTATTCGTTGAGTAATTTAAGACTAGAATTAAGTAAACGTCATGTAAAAATTTCAAATCATTGTCATAAATACAGGGTGATCACACAAATTGTTCATATTCTATTTTCATATTCCTCCCACTAAACTTGATATTTATGTTCAGAGCACTAGTTATGTATGGCGTTAACTAGCTTTCATTTTTGAGTTTCGACCTTCTTAACTATATGTTTACATAGGAGATGCGAGAAACACTCTCTTGGAACTGTCAAAACCGGCGTAAGCAAAATTGCTGACGCTCTGCCTTACCACTGGTTGTTCGGAGCTGCATTTATAAGAGAAAAGAGTTGAAAATTGAAAATAAAATCAATTGCGAACAAAGTCGTTACTTAAAAAAACAGTTGAACGAAAAGGAGAAATTTTAAATTCGTGAAAGGTATGTAAATTAGTCCTCTTTTTATTTATTTTTCTTTTTTTTTTTTTGCTTTTTACTTCAATTGTCTAATTAATATTCTTAATTCACCAAGACTTGTAATCAATTCTGTATCATCAATCTTTCCATACATCGTCACATACTGTCGCCGTCATTGTTAAAGCGTAACGGAGCAACAAATAATAAAAACTCATCAGTCTACTGGATATATTGGTCTTATCGCCAACTACTCTAATCCATGCGAATGTGTAAGTAAATGATTTTATACATTCACATATTGTTAGATGTTGATTGGTGCAAAAGTCTCGCGTGTCAAAAGGGGATTTTGAATACCTTTCAGGAAAAATTGGTGTGAGTGATGTGACATGCATTAGAAAAACGTACATGCTTCCAGTGATTCGTTTGGCCCTTACTTTGACGTTGCCGAGATCTGGCAGCTATCAATGGCTAGCGGGTAGCGATTTTTACGTAAGCGTGGCATGATGCGTAAGCATCATTTCTGCTATTGCAGAGTTTACGATATACTCACCTTTTATTGCCCCCAAAATCGTGGGAACGTTAAATATTTGAGGTGTCAGATAGGCCTCGCCTCCGTCAGAAGGAAGGGCATGCCATACACATGCCCTTGATCTGGAACTGCTTGGGAGCCTCCCTGCTCCCAGCGGGGCGTGAGTGACGCTTTCTCACTCCGTGTGCCATCGGGCACCGTAGGGTTAAGCCTCCACGGCAGGAACCTACGTAAACCCCCTGTCACATCTGTACCCATCGATCCAGAAAATAATTCGAAACCTGTCTGTCCGTTTGTCCATATGATGTCTGGCCATACAAATTTTGTTCACATCACAGATTGCAATTTTTGAGATATGTTGATAATTTGAAATTGAATACACTGACGTGCTTTGACCCAAAGGCGAACACTATTGAAAATCGTTCGGACGGGTTTAGTTTTTCAACCACTCCCCATATAACGTCCTATTCTGAAAAGAGGCTATAAAAAAAAAAAAATGCAATATTCAAAATTTCTTGACAAAAGTGGCTAAGTAGTGGTATTTCGATATTCTAAATTGGTGTGAAAACTTGAGACCGGCTGGGGAAATTTCTTGATCCCCCCTCACATAAGCGATCCTACGAAAACTGAATCTTTATGTGGGAAAAAAGTCTGATTTTCAATATTGCATAGTGAAAATTAACTCATAATAGTAAATTGACAAATAAATCAGTCTTATTGAATTTGGACCATATAGGTGTATTTTTTGGATACCTCCGCATATAAGGTTTCCCATGAAACGTGAACAAAACGGACTAATGTTATATATTTTGTTATGAAACTTTGTTAATAATAGTAACTTAATATAAAAATTAAATTGACCTAATTTGAACTACGTGGATCTATTTCTTGGCCGCACTCTATACATACATAGTAAGCTCCTTGAAAAAAGAGTTCATTTTTAATATTTTATGACAAAAGTTAATTTAAAGTAACGATTGAGCAAAACAATTAACGTCAAGGAATTTGCATCACACAAATCTACATTTTTGGTCCCTAACACATATTGGATTATCACGAAAACCAAACACTCACATGGAGAGAAAGTCTAAATAGTTTTCCAATATGCGGGGTTTCGTGATGGCTTTGCATTAAAATAATGCGTCCTTTTGTTGTATGATTACAAAAACGAGTGAATAACTGTACTAGGCGAACTGGTGTAGGGTATGTAATGATCGGTGTCGCCCCACTATAATGTTCTTATTTGCTTTTAATTTATTGGATATCGTCATACGATGTTTAAAATCTTGATAGGAACACGCCTGAGTTAGACAAATTAAAAACTACACATACGCATACATACACACTTGTTTTATTCATACGTAATTTAGGCAATTCACGAATTTTATCTAATGATTTTAATGCTGAGAAATATAAGAGCAAATTTATAGCCATAAAAAGCATTGAAGGCAACTTAAAGAAGAACTTGGAAGAACTATAACACATATATTGCGCTCTCCGAAGTGGGTATATATGTCCGCAGGCATTTCAAATGGTTTTATACTTTTTTCGTCTTTGTTCTTCCTTAAAAGAGAAATTAGTTTGCATTTAATTCTTTTCCATTTCGTTTTTTCGAAACTCCCTAATTACGGTTGCATATGAACATAATTTGTCTGCAATTACGTGATAAATTATTGTTTTTGTTTCTTCATATGTTTTTCCTTAGAGTATAAACAGTAGTGAAGAATTTACAGATCATTAATGCTTCGTTCCATTTATTTTTCCTTAACATTAATTTCAGGTAGCAGTAGTTTTCAAAGCACTTTTTATAACAAATGCTGACGTGAAATAACCAATTTTTATATTCATTACCCTAATGGATGTATATTTACTTTAACCTCTCCTTCGGAACATTTCAAATTATCGGCAGACAGAAAAGGACAGGAAGAGAGAGAGAGAGAGAGAGAGAGAGAGAGAGAAAGCTTTAAATCTTAGAGCCTTGCAATAAGGAACACAGAACTTGACTGTCGCGGAAAGCATGCAGCATAACTTTAGAACTTTTGAAAGGCCAAATTTTCGTGATGCAAACCTATAGCAAAGACGGCTAAGCCGAATATCTGGGCGAGCCCTATTTGGGGGACTAGTTGTGTACGGCTTTAAATCAGTTGAACTATTTGTTACGGAGGAACGCAAAACTGCCACTAACTGAGCCAATGCTTAAGAAAAGAAAAATAATGAATAAAAAGTAGAATAATAATAACAAGCAAAGTGAGTTTTCGGCAAGACGACTTTCTTAAAATAAAATTTTTCTACACTTTCTGTGATGCCTGATTTTCAACTATCGAAGAGTTATATTTAGTTGAGACTTGACTTTTCAATTAGACAATTCATCATGATCCTACCTTATGATCATTTAATTGATGTATGCTCACTATTTAACAATCAATGCTCAGGTTTCCTCTTAACATTGCTACTTACTTCATTTCTGTTAATAACGTCTCTACCAAAAGAGATCATTCTGATACCGTTTTTTATTAATGAAATGCGAAAAAAATGGCGCCGTTCTTCCGAGGTTGCTATAATTTCTTTAAATATTGTGGACGCCACAACCAATTTTGGGATACTTTTCATGAAGGCCCCGCATATTGGACGAATTTTCATATGTGGTCGTATTCCATGATCGAAATTCGGATAGGGTTGATTTCTATCTCAATTTACTATTATGAGCTATCATGCGTCTCAGTTTTCGTAGGAACCGTTATATGAAAGATGATTCAAAAAATTGCGCCAGCCTAGCCACACTTTTTTATGTCAATTTAGAATGTCCTGATACTTTTACCGAGCGAATTTTGTCGAGAAATTTGGATAACTGCAAAGTTAGTTAGGGGAGGGGTCGAAAAAGTGGACAGATCTAAACCATTTTCGATAGCGGTCGCCCTTGGGTCAAAGGACGTCAGTGTCAGTCACATTTCATCAAAATATTTCACAAATTTCAACCTGTAGCTTGAACAAAAAATTACATGAACACACATCCGACAGGCGAACGGACGGACAGACCTGTAGAAAGCAATTCAAAAAATCGATCGTTATAATAAAAGGTGAGTTTATTTTAAGCCCCTCTGCGTGTTACAGACATCCGAACAAACTTTATATACCCTGTATCACAAGTGGTGGAGGGTATAAAAACTGATAGTAGATATTCGAATGTCTCTTCTTGCAGACAAAAGTTGCTTGCAACATTTTTTATAGTAATTTTTTGCAAGACCTAAAATTAAAAAGTATCGAAGTGACGTGCTCCGTAGTTCTAGCGTTGATTATATAAAGTATCGGAATTTAATTTTTTTCGGTTTTTTAACATTAAGATTTTGAGTATAACAAATTCGCCCCCAGTTGAATATAATTTCGTTATGTGTTTTAATTATCCAGGGACTGTCGTCTTTCACCCGCAGCTATGGTATAACTTGATATTGCCAAAGTTACGCGACTGTAAAGCCATTCATTTATTAAAAAACATGCCACCAAATTTTTCTTCTTTTTTTTTTTTTTACCTCATCTGTTTTATATTCTTACCTACCCTTATATGAAAGGCAGAGATTTTATATGAAAGTTTGTACATAAAAAGTTTTCTTCACCGAGAATTAAGGAAAAACAACAACAATGATTTAGAGTAGGTTTGAACAAATTATCGAAATAATGTTTTAAGCCGGCACAATTCAATAGCAGATAAATACGCGGATTAGTCATTGCACCTCGGAAAGCATTTATCGAGTAATGAGATGAAATTTGAAAGAAGAAACGTCCCATGTGGTTAAGATAAAGTAAAAATAATGTCAATACTAGTGAATACAATCCATTTTGCATGGACATGAAAGTTGAAAATCTCTGGACATCACATACCCAAAGAATTGAATTGAGAATACGAAAGGTATCGAAATGTTGGGCGGCCTTGCAAACAATATTCATTATGACTATTGAGTTTATCGCTATATTGATATATAAAATCAATATATATATATATAGAATACATATATATATATATATATACATATATATGTGTATGTATATATATATATATGTTTATAAATGTGTTTGTTTGTTTATATCGGTATGCATGCGCATATGTACGTGCATGACTATGCAAGATGTATATACGTATGTAGACAACAATAAGAAATTGATAATAAAAAAAAAGAAGAAAAGGAAACCCTAAAAATATTGGGTAAAAACTTTGGTTCTTTTCTGACATTTTTATTATACGTACCTACAATGTATGGGTTCGTGTGTAGTATCTATTCCATCTCTTCTTCTTTCATTTGTTGTTTTTCTTTGCTCAGCAACAAACAGTGTAATCAAACAAAAAAACTATATATATACGTACATATACAGGCTTCCCTGGCTTAA
Organism: Glossina austeni; assembly: GCA_000688735.1. NCBI lineage: Eukaryota > Metazoa > Arthropoda > Insecta > Diptera > Glossinidae > Glossina > Glossina austeni. The sequence goes on along the minus strand of KK502415.1, from coordinate 2,134,056 downwards.
CGCGATTAATTGGCATCGTGCCGCGTCGAAAAAATTTGTTAAAAGAAATTTGCTTTCTTGCTTTCTTTTTTCAAACTAAACTAAAATATCGTATAGAATAAAATAATTTAAGCTTAGAAATGTGTACCGAGTTGTATCGCAGCCGTGCTATAAGATACCCTCAAATAATGTAAATCAATGCAATTGTATATCGTGTTGCATCGAAACTGAATCGTAGAACCTAAAATTCTTTTTATATGATGAATGAAAAAGTAACTTTTCATATAAAAAAGAAATATATATATATGCATGTATATATATATATATATATACATACACATATATGTGAAATTTCACATTACAATGAAAAACACAAAATTCATTTTCATTAAAAATTGCAGCTAACTCTTTATTTGTGTTCTTGCCCCAAAAAGGGTTGAAAGCCCTGAAGTTGTAATCAATTGAAGAGAAAAATCCTACTCGATTTTTTGAAATCGTTCAATCCTATTCGAAAATTTTGTACCTTGTATCTTATAGCGAAGCCGGGCTTTACACGCCGGACCGCGTTAAACGATAGACACCTGTATATATTTCATATATTACTTTTTTGGTTGTTTTATTTATTGCTGTGATTTTGATCTTCATACACATGCTTACATGTCAGTTCATGTTTTTTACTTTGCACTTGAGGGTTATTCGAAAGAAAAACCATAACAAGAAAGAAAGATTATCCGAATCATTTAATACCCATCACCTGTTTCTTTTTGAAAATTCTAAACATGCAACCTATACAGGAAGTATGGACTCCATGCGAACCTATAATCTCATTTAAATTATTAATTTGGAAGCTACATAGGCATTCATCTATGTAGACATGAATGTACCTATGCATGCAAACCATTTAATTCACGATAATATGTTGAATAGAGAAGTCGAGAATCCTGAATATCTGAATTTTTAAATCACTGTCCCGACATCTATAAATAAATTGCAATTATATTCTTTATTATGATCCTATTTATCACACTTGCGTATCAAGCTTACGAGCTTGAATCAAAATGCGAAAATTGATTGACTAAACATTCGCAAAAAGTATTCTCAAATGTTACAAATGTGTTAATAAAGTTAATATGCCTTTCAGTGAGCGGAAAACTAAACAAAAGGACGCAAGAACCTGCTAAAGCATTTTAAGATCTTCATTGTCGTCTCTCTGCTGGTTATGTTTGTTTATTTCGAACAAACGTTTCTTTGTGTCTACCACACGGGGTGTATTAGATTTGTCAAAAGTTTGTATCGCATCGAAATACATATCGGCGACTCCATAAGATTAATGAGAATAGTGAAATCGATTTAAGCACCTAACGTTTGCCTTAATGTGAAAATTTTTATTTTTTCCCTTTTTTCTCCCCTTTTTTTTTTCTTCTTGTCACATCCCAACGACGGCCTTTAAGCATTGCTTACAACGACAAAGAACGAATTTGATCAGAATAATTAAAAGATCAGTTTTAATGAGAAAATTTACTAAATCCACGGTCCAGAATTTCCAGAATTTTTTTTATTTTCAGATTATGAATTGAAAAACCATTTTTATCCTTTTGAAAAGATCCCCGTCAAAGTCAAAAATCAGGATAAGATCAGCGAACATAATGTGGATTTTCCTTTATGCATGAAAATAAGATGATCTTCTGACCTTGAATTCGAAATCGTATCGAGTATTGAAGGATTGTCATTCTATCTCGGAATCAAACGTAACGAATATAATAGAAGAGCTAATAGTGAGTGCTCGAAGTTCGTTGAGAGACGGAGTTCTTTCAATCATGGAAAAAATACCAAATTCGTAATGATCTTTCAGTTTCCAAAAAAAACAAAAAAAAAAGAAAAGAAAAGAAAAAAAAATGTTTAATAATGTCTTCTGGTCCGTGTTTTTTCTCTTTTTTTGTTATTTTTATTTTGGGCTGCTGTGCGCATAATCATGTATACATATGCACATGCATAGGTACATAGAAGAGTTTTTGTTTTTTTGATATTTATGGCTTCAGGAGGTATATGGTGTGCTCGCACGAACATATTGAGTGGTGGCAAATGTGTTTCCCTAATGACATTATGTCAAATTAGAAACTACATAAGGATTGCATGTGTTTTGACTATAATTATGTTCGAATGCCGAGTATCCATCTAAAATTTAAAAAAAAAAAAAAAACAAAAGGAAAAGAGAGAAGAAAAATTTCTAATTCACTTTTAATACGAATCCCAAACAACGTTCACTATTACTGCAATATTGATCACGATATCATGGAGCCTGCAATTTGACAAACAAAATGAGAAAATTTTCATATTATCGTCTGTATAGTGCTGGCGAGTTGCAAATGAAAAGGGCCTTGAAAAACCAAATTTTAATTTTATAACTTAAATGTGCTGATCCTTTGCTTACAAGCAAATCTATACACTCGGGCATGCGCAGACAATATCGAACTTCCATGTGTGTATATATGTATATGCATATGCATGTATATAATATATATGAACAATGTTTCTTTTTGTGGTTGCGTCGTGACGAAGCATTTTTACTTTTTGACCAAACAATTTTACCCGAACATAAAGATATGGAATAAAATATTAAACAATATCCAACTGCAGGCAAAGAACTTTAAAGAATAGACTGTAGACTGTAAACGAGAACAAGAAGGAAGATAAATGAGAAAATCATGTCTGCCTAAGGGCAAATCTTAAATATCCACAACCGCCATCCACAAAGCATGAAAGGGCTTAAAACACAGTCATATAACAAGAGGACGCTTGTAGCTATCAGAATTATACAATTTACACTGGCGATCAAATGGAAAGCACAAAATTCAATTACGTTGTGTACTCTAAACTAAATATTAGCCGCTAAAGGAGTCCCAAATTTATTTATTAATTTATTATTACATTTATTAATGAATATGATCTTTCTTCAATGTGACTTAGTGCACATGTCCGTCCACACTTCTTGTTTCGAATTCTTAAAGAAGAAGCTAAGGTCATATTGAAAGTTCTCCGCCTTTTTTTCCGTGGGATGGTGTTGATGCCCACATATCGGGCAACACTGACCTGATTGTCTCACATGTGCTTCTGACATGTGTGTCTGAACATGTGCTTAAAAGGTGACATTTCATTTACATTTTTTGTGAAGATGGTTTTCTAATTCTTTGCCAGCCTAAAAAGTTATATTGATTTAAAAAAAGAGTCAGATATATGAAGATATACGCTATGCGATGCTTTTTTACTATAAGAAAGGCAAGAACGCTACAAAAAAAATAATTTTTGAAGTGTACCGTGCGAATGCTGTGAGTGAATAAAGCACTTAGGAATGGAATGGTTTGCTCGATTCCGTTCCGAAAATTTCGATGGCCAGGAAACAACGCCCAGTCACCGAAAATGTCGATGACATTTTGCGACTGGTGAAGCAAGATCGACACACAAGCTGTCAGAAAATAGCGGAAGCACTTAACACCAACCACATAACACTTTTGAATCATTTGAAAAGAGCAGACTACGAAAAGAAGCTCGAGCCCGCGGAGACTTTTTAATATGGCCCACTATAACGCGGTGATATCCAAAAGCCTTCAACAACTTTGAGAAACAAACAATAGTTTTGAAACAGTTGCTCATCTAAATTACAAAGGACTGATCCCTAATCCCTTTATTAACTGAAAACTGAATGATTTCAGATTAACGCCTACCGCAGAGCCGACTTTAATAAAAAGATCGACTATTAACCGTTTGCGTTTGCGTTTGCGTTTGTCGACGTTGAATTGATATTTACAGGTAAAAAAAAAAAAAAAAAAATGATAGTGGAACGGGTTAAGCTACGCTACTCGGTTTTCAATTCCCATTGCGGTAGACCATGCTACAGTTTTGATTGGTATGTGGTCGTAGCTATATAGTGAGTAGTAGGTCGGTAACGCTATACATAGCACTTAACGATCGGCCACACAACTCCCATGCTGCGATCGCTCGCTATGTCTGTCCCTCTCCATCACCATTGCTCATAAAAAAAAAATTAAAAGAGCCGTTTATTTAACAAATTTAAAATGTGGAACTTTTCGTAGAAATTTTTTTTAAAAACGCCTTTCGTTTTCTCAAACAGAACTCCTCTACACTATTACAAAAATAGTAAAAAGCAGCATAACAGCATTTTTAGCGGCACCAAAAAAAAAAACCTGTGCGAAAAGAATGATTTTTCTTAAATAAAATTTTTAGGACATTTTAAGCATATCGTGATGAATTAAATCGTTTTTAAAATTCTCATTGATCAAAATGCAATAAGACAGCGATTGATCGAGTTGTCCTATTTTTGCTTAGAAAAACAGTTCACGCGTTACGGTGGGCTTGTGCTCTGGCCAATAAGGTCCATTTTTAAAATCAATCTACGTGACCGGGAGAGTGTAAACGACGCATACCACATAAGCACGCAGACGGACAGACGGACAAACATGACTTATTCAACTCCGAATTTCATGCCGATCAAGAACACTGGCTATAGCTGGCGTTTGAGTGCTGCGAACATTATGACAAAATGGGTGTACCCACCACTGAAGGATGGGCGGGTATAAAAAGAAAATAATGTCGATAATTAGATAAATAAAAATAACATAAACATAGCAAAAGTGTTCAATGTATAAAACATTGTATGGAAGCGGGATGCGGTACAGAATTTTGTTGTGCATTAATATTCAGGGATAGGTCGACTTGTTTGTTTTCGTAAAAAGAGTTTACTCGGATTACTTCATCTATCAAGCGGATTCAAGTTTCGCCTCACTCACTCACTGCTACAACACAGATTTGAATATGAAAATGGAAATGAAGGGTGTGAAAAGGGGCCACCACTCTCCTGCCAAAAAAGTATAGTTTTTCACTAAAAGCCATATATTCTCGCTTAAGTGCGTAATTAAGTAAATATTCTGAATACACTTATAGTCATCGTACACATATATATGTAAATGTATGTATATTATATGAATACACGCACATATACCTAAAGACTTATAAAATATTTTTAAGTGTTCGTGTTAAAATCTCTCACATTTAACATATTATGATGCGAGCTTCTACGCTTCTACGCTTCTATGCTGGCAGCTATTTTGTCATTTACGTATGTCATATATACGTAAAGCAAGAGCTATAGCAAGAGCGTTCAGCCCCTCGTCATTACAGCGTTGACGTTGAAATTCGTACAGATTGTTAATAATGTCAAACCGTTGCAATCATTCACTTTACGTAACAATATAAACATACACATACACATACACATACACGCTTATATGTTAAATGTGCGTGTGCGGTTTATCATGCAGGGATCTACTTTGCTTTCACTTCACGCTTTTTGCAATCCTTTCTTTTTCATTACATTTCGGTTGTAATTTTTCATGGCTGTTGTAGCCGTTTGCTGCATCATTAGCAGAGTTTTCGTTTTCAACCGAAACGAACAAAATGTAATCCATCAAGGAGTCTGTTAAACCTTCACCACATTCAACTTTTCTGCTTTTTTTTTTTTTTTTTTTTTTTTGTCGATTTCCATAAAACTGACGTGAATAAAAGAGTTGTAACGCATACAACATATTTATGATACCTGGAGGAGGGGTTGCAAATCTCCAGGCACAGTTGTCGAATGGAAGGGAATAAAAAAATTTCATTAGATTTTCACTTGCAATGGGGAAATGAGAAATGTGTTGTATTTATATCGAATGATCGATTACTAGAAATTGCCATATAAGCCTACTACTACTACTACTGCAAACAAATATGTGCACACAAAATGGATAAATGGGATTAATGGCTGAATGAATCGATAATCGATGACAGCGGGTGTTTTCTTTTTTGCACAAAACAAAACTCCTTCTAGAAGTGATTTTTGTTAGTAACTTATAAGCTGATTTAAACAATCACACAATCACACAATCACATATACTCATAGACGCATAAAACAAATAAAGGTGAAAGGTGAAAGGTGAAAGGTGAATGAATACATTTATCGATCGGTTCTGTTATTTATCGAAAAGTAATAATAAAATAATTATTTTATTTTTCAAAGTTCGGAGTAGAGGCTTGTCCTGCCTTGGTTCCTTGTATTTAACCTATAGGCTGCAATTTTTAAGATATTTTGATGAAATTTTGTGCATTGAAGTGCCTTGACCCACGGACGAACGTCACTTTCCCTATAACGCCTGTTTTTCAAAAGTCATTATATGAATACCTGCAATGTGGTGTAGTGTGTGTTCGTTTATGGTTGAGCCGTGATCCGCTATACTCTTTTTACTTGTTTTTATATAATTTTCCCCGTTAAAGTTCTTGTTCCCTTGTTACGATCACAGCGATTATTAAACTATTTTATTACGTAATGATACGCCTTTCGAATCCACGTTCAATGTTGCCATAGCCATTACTAAATTTGATTCTGTCTCTACGTTCAATACGTTTATTCCATGCTGCAGCTATAATCAATCCCCTTAGCATTTTTCAATGAAACGCATGTATGTCGTTAAGAGCACATGCGACATATCGCAATACACGAATTCCAATTACGTAGTGTTTGTATATCTCTAGTAACAGAAGTATATATGGAGCAACATTAACTGCATTTTATTCCTCTTTTTCTGATTCTGACCTTCTTCGGTGAAATGCGTCATTTTTCAGCGATTGAAGCATTTATCTTTTTTCCGCCTCTTCAGTTTCGATTTATTCTGTCCTTCTTAGCAAACAAAGTTGTTGTTTAGTCTACATTTGGAAACAAATACATTTGCGACCTTAGGAATCACTATTGCCAGTTGGGAAGGAGCGTAGCGATCTTAAAAATTATTTATGATAAAGCGAAATATTTCCCAATCGCTCCATCAGTCATTGTACGCAAAACACGATGACGATTAGAAAGAAGTGTGGAGAGAGAGATAGATAAAGAGTGACCGCAGCATGGGAAGTGTACGTCCAGTGTGCGGTAAATGTTATAGCTTCACGAAAATGATGATGATAGACGACATTTGACGTGAGCGCATTAAAGTTTAGATCAAACAACACTGGAAGATAATCACACACCAAACTTACCACTGTCTTTGGATGGTTAATGCAATCTTCGTTACGAGCAAGCATCAGATCGAGCGTGGATCGACGAGAAACCTAATTCTAAAGAGAGCGAGAAGCAATTACACATTAATAGCGCCCTACCTGCATGATGCAGGTGGCGACTGGCGAAGAGATTAACAGAGAGATTGGCAGAGAGGATTAAAAATGTCGCGATGAATTTTGGTAATAGTAAGTTGCTTGTAAAAGTCTATATAAGCTGAATATCTGTGAAAGTCACTCGAGAGGCGAATCGAAAGAGTCGAATCAAGAGAGTTGAGTTGCAATATTCGAACAGAGAAGACCAAAAGGAGAATTAAAGCCTTCAGGATATCAGTTCCGGTAAATAATTTGTAAAAAGATCTCCCAAGGACTGTAAATAAAACCTATGCTATCCTAAAAATCACAATTCAGCGTTACGAACGAATAAATAAAAGTCACGAATAAGTAAAATCACGAAAGACGGGCTTATGTTACAGTATTCTGCACAAGGACGGGAAAAATTGGTCACGTCTACCCAATATTGTAGTGAATCAAAATTTCATTCTTTTCAGTACTTTAAGTATAAAAATTCTTGGCCGGTTCCGGAACTGGGTAAGCATCCTCCCGCTCTCAAATATGATGATGTCGCCTAAAAAAGGACACGCCAGCAATGCCTGCACGTCTATCTAACAAAAGTTGCGAAGTCCTTTGCTTTCCACGTTTCTTGGTTGTTACTCATTCTGTGCAAATAGAATAAATCGAGCGCGCCCGTCCAATATTACATTCCTTTTTAGGATAATATAGTCGTAGGAGAGGTACAAAAAAGGTTTGGTCATGACCAAATATAATTCTCTTACTTGTTATGTTTAAAGTTGAAATAGTGCTTAGATTGATTAGATTGAAAGGCATAGATATAAAAGTGATAATAGCAAAGTTGTATGTATGTGTGTGTGTGCGCATGTTTCTATGCCTATGTAATTACAATTACTTGAAATAATTGCCGATATATAAACATCTATATATAATCGAAGAGTGTTAAACAAGTGTTAAGTGCAATCAGAACAGAATTATTTTGATATTTAAAGAGTTTCTGACACGTTTTGAGTCGTTACTCTTAGCGTAGGTCGCATCTCTTTACATCCAACGATTAATAAAGCCAACAAATACATATAGAAATGCAGTAACAGTAGATTTACGGAAACCGATCCATACGGAGTATCCATCGTAATCGTTACAATGAGGACAGTAAGCTTAAATTTGGCAGAGCCATTCCTTGATCGCTATAAGAGTACAAGGTTAAGAAACGGACATACGGACAGTCTGTAAACAGATCACGGTCACAATGTAGTAAAAATTGAAAAGATTTCGGAAAACATCGACAATTTTTCCACATTTTCGAGAACTTGTGATCGAGATATTCATTAGGATCACTTTTATGTCCAGGGCAAAAATGCTTCCAACCGGTTTGCTAACACGTCGACAATTGGATGGGAAATAAACTGTAATTAAAACTTTACAGTTAATTGTGGGCGTCGTTATTAATAAAACGATCGGGACCATTCTTGCATCGAAGCATTCGAGTCATTTTGTTTGACATCACATGCTTATATTTAGCATAGTATACCCAACAAGTAACGCATAATGAAAAAGAGTGATGGCGACATAGTGGAAAAGTTAATACCCGAAAAGGGAAAAATGCTGTATTTATAAGAATAGGTGGCACATCTAGTTAACGATGTTTCTCAAATATTCTTTGATTGTAAAATTTGTAAACACTTTAATGCCTTTAATGTTGCAAAATTCATTTCAAGAGACAGACAGCTATGGATACTTCGATTCTGTGAATCACTTAAATATGATTAGATTACATTACAGTTGACAAGTACATAAAGCGCTCACTACAAATGAATACATAAGTAAGCGTTTGCTAATGGGATCCGAAAGGAGGAACAATGCAATGCAAGTAATTTAATATGAAGTCAAACAAGAATCTTTTCAAAAGCCGTTGTTGAGTTTTGAGAAAACATGACAGAGAGGATTAGAATCGGCATAACGACAGATAAGAGAATGATTTACTCAACAACAGAAAATATAATTAACAACATGCCTTAGTCATATATTGGCACGTGCTCGAAGTGACGATTAACTAAGAAGTGAAGTGAAGAAGTGAAACGGGAAATAGAACGATAGGAGCAACGCCTAAAATTATGAGACGATGTTTCGACTTTCGCTTTTCATTTCTTATAAATATAACGTAAAACGAACAAATACAACAACACATTTACATATTTGCATACTGTTAAGTTTGGAAATTCAAAGTAGAAGAGGAGGAAAGCACAAAATGTATTGTAGACGGCATGTCGCCGAGAAACTTGAGAACGTTGAGAAAGAGAATTAAAAAATATATAATACATTCGCAACAATTACTACGGTGTTTGAGTGGAGTTGTGAGAAACAATATATGTGAGAAGTGAATTGATTAGGAAGCGTTAGGGAATTTATATTCGTGTTAGGGGGAATCTTGAGCAATGGCCTTGACGTTTGGCCAAAAATGCATTAAAATTGAATTTTTTTTTCATTTTTTTTTTTTTTTTTTTTTTGGTTAGTTTTCACTCACTCCCGAAATATATAACTCAGCGGCATCTTGCACATCGGATTTAAAAAAGAAAAAACACAAGTTCAAATGGCCTCGAAGAAATCGAAAATTTTCAAGTATTTAACATTGAGATCTGATATATATTTTAATGGTATCCATTTCAACATGCCGATTACATCGAGCGATAGCAAAGATTTACTTTAAATATTTCCTAAAACGAGAGTGACTTTTTAGTCATCTTTTACACATTTTTCTTACATATCACATGGTACAGGCGGACGTACGTAACACGCGGAATAGCCTAAGAGAAACCAACCTTTTATTATGCATGTCTGTCCGTCCGTCCGCCTTTATTTTTTTGAAATTTGGCCGATGTTATTGAAAATGTTTTCGATCGGTCCACATTTTCGGCACCTCTCCATATAACGCTCTATTTTGAAAAGTCGTTATATGTAAAAAAGTTACAATTTTCAAAATTTTTCGACAAACATCGCTGTGTAACAGCATTTTTTTGGATTTTTACTACTTTATGACAAAAACAGGTGAAGGCTAATAGGAGAATAAAATTAGTTTTGATAAAGCTGGACTTCTTTCCGGTCCTCTCCGGTAAAATGTGAAGTATTTAAAAGTCGACGTTGTTCAACTGTTATGCTCTTACTTGTATTGCTAGGTGCGAACGTGTCAGCAATAACAACGACAAGTATTGTAAGTTGAACAACAAAGCTATGCATTTTCATGCCATCTATCGAACAGATGAAATGTTAAAAACGTTGTTTATTTTTTCTTTTTGCTTATCAATAGACCCATACTTTCGAAACAAAGTCCACAAAAATATACTTTTCTAGAACTCTTTGAAGCGTTAAATCTATCCACTTAAACGTTCAAAAGGGTTTACAAAGCCCGGATCCGTGGTAATGAATTTCTTTTTATAAGTTAACCAAAATAATATCTATACCGGTTGGTCACTAAATAAACTTGATTTTCAGTTTGCAAAAAATCGTACGTGCAAGGATGAGTTGCTCAGTTAAGCGAAGAATACTTAGGTTTTTACCTTTGATGAAAAGCCAACAAACGTTGCATTTATACTATTCAACTAGTTTAACATTAAACATGTGTGTGTGTGTGTGTGTATATATATACATTACTTGTTTACCTGTTCACCATGTATGCATATATATATATGTATGTATGTATGTATGTATCCATTAGTAATTTTTTGTAGTTCATGAACGGTTAACGAACTTTTTTCCATCGTTGTTATTGCTTTCATAAAAGACAAAGACTGAAAAACGATATGTGGCTTATTATTGCTTCTTATACAGTTTATAGCTAAATAAGAGTATGAGCGAAAAGCAAAATGAAAAAAAAAAGATATGAACCAACACATTACAAATTGACAAACAATTACACGAATACATACGACTACACTGTATGCAGCCCAATCTGTTAACTTTGGTTGATTACCAAACTAGCAGTACTCGTAATAAAAGCAAGAACAACCGCAACTATGAATCTGAACAACAAAACCATATAATTTTGTGCCATCCATCGAATAGACGAAATGTTGAATACTTTTTTTTTCTTTTTTCTCTTTTCTCTCAACAGACGTAGATTGTCTACGCACCCATAACTTTCAAAATAAACTAACTCTTCGAGGAAATAAGTGTATCCGAGATTTGGTGGCAAGCACTTTAGGAGAATATGAATTAGGTTTACGTTCTACAGAACCTGTTCATTTAATGTACTTACAAAGAGAGTTCCGCAGGTGCATTGCATATTCGTCTTCGACTAAGATGATTAATACCTATCCTTGCATTTTGATGGGAATTTCGTCCATTTCCTTAATTGTAACCACAGATATGCGTTGTTGTGCCTAAAACTCTATAAGAATGCACATACACAGTAACAATGTAATTTCCGGAATCGATGATAGATGAAATGCACATCTACAGAAGAAGCTACGAGAAAGCAAGAATTTATTATCGATACAGACTAAATACAAGAGATTTACTTTGATGAAAACATTATTAATAGCTTTCGCTAAGGCTCCTTTAAAACTCGATTTGTCAATTGTGTCTTGAAATGCTAATACGTAAGCAGAGACAGTGGTCAAAGTCCTCGTGAATGTCATTTTAGCACGATCGCACGATTTTAGCGGCCACTAACTACAAGGTCACCTTTCGGCAACTGATCGGACTTGCAGATCTTTGGTAATTTGTGCTAGAGCGCACATCGATGGCCGGCACTTAACCGATTGCTTAAAAAGGCGACTCACGTGGCGGCAGATCGGCTAAGTATCTCACTCGTCTAAAATTGAATGAGTATCATCGACCTTTTCTTTCTTTTGCTCATAAAACAGGAATTTGGGCATTCAAGTAAAAATGGAGTGAGTACAGCATTGAAGTCGCATTGGATGCGCCGAACATGCCGTTATATCATTCAAACTGTCAATGACTTTTTTGACAAATGACTTTAAGCGCTGTTTGAGCGCTTCCACCCAGCAATTCAACTTTCTTGCTGGGACTTTACATGGCAACGATATCACAACAAATGTAGCTGAAGAATTTCATAAATCAAAATGGTGGTCGGCTTGAAGTGCTTGAAGTGATGTTTGCAGCAGAATGTTTGATTAGAACGTGCTCGTAGGTACGGGATAATCCTTGCGCGTCTTTCACGCCTCCCTATTGCACATAAATTTAATCGAGCGTTGTTTAGTTGAATTTAGTTAATTCGCCCGATTCAACTTTTCCACAATTGTCCAGATAGAGACGTATATATATAATCCATTGGTTTTGGTACATTTTCGACACCCGTCAAACATTTCAGGTTTGATGATTTGTTTTATGGAACATTTGCCATAATTTTATTCTAATACAGCTGCACGACAATGTGAGCAACCTGCAGTTGTCTGTTAAACGTGCAAAATAGCCAAGTCAGAAATTCCTTCCTAGCTGATGATGGACATAGACATACACATACATAAGCTAAATAAAGCCTTCTTTCAAAGCGACATATATTGGCTTACACTACCATTATGTTTGCTTACGTTATGTTATGTTATGTACGAGCGTAAATGAATGAAAAGGAAAACGAAAAAACAAAATCGATAAAAACTTGATTTTTCCGTTCACTCATAGCTGCAATGGCGACAGTAATAACAACAATTCATGTTTGTTGCTTTGCATGTTTAAAATTACAATAACAACGGTGGTAAAATAAACGAAAAAAAACCATAAAAAGCTAACAAAAGAGGTATTAAAACATGCTCCCGCTGAGTTTAATAATAATAATCATAAAAAAGTAAACAAACCAAAAATTGCATTCGCCTTAAGACGAATCTTGAATACCCTTTCGTTTGAAGGAACTTTTCGCTGATTGTAAGCACAAGCTTAAGCTCTTAAGAACAACCCCAACCCCAGCCCAATCGAAGGGCGTCAAAAAGACTTTAGTTAGTATTTATGATAAATTTCAAGCCAATTTTTGATACGGATCGTGAATCATTAACAAATATATGTTGAAATTTTCTGTTGATGTATCTGAAGACGGATTGCTCTTATTTCCACATTTCACAGGTGGATTTGGTTCAACTGGGGATTGCTTACCTCTAACAGGTTCTTATATGAATTTCTTTTGGCTGTGAACATTCAGTACAAGACCATTTCGAACTAGTTACTAAGGCAGCCAATGTCTTGCCGCCCTTCAAGTGGGGCAATGCGAGGATTCGATCGAATTTGTTCAAATGTCATCAAGTACAACCTTCCTTATAAGTATTTTCCAGCGATTCTCCGTGTTCTCCGTATTCTTTCCTTTACAGTTGCGATTTTTCGCACGGTATTCAACGATATCGCTTTATCAGCGATAAGAAACTCTTTCAAATTTAAAACCTTTTGAATTTCGGGAGTAAATAAAAATCAGAGAAACACTGATCTAATGAATAGAATAGAATTTACTATAATGATTTCTCTAGATCTGTGGCTCGCTGGCTTTTTTTCAAGGCTAATTTTTTTTTTCTAGTAATTTTTTCATCCATCTGGTCCAAAAGGTTCCAATAATTCGCTCCTGTTTTTATTTTGTCGGGTTGCAAACAACCAATTAACAACAACTTTTTTTTTTGTTTTTGTATCGTAAAAAATTGATACTAGAGCTATTTACATTCTTTCAACCGCAGTACCTATTGCGAAGCTGAAGAATCGGGCATTATCGTGCATTTGCAAAGAATGTTTTCTCCAAGTGTGACCATCAAATTGGCATGCCCTGGTTCAATCCTTAGGGCGGCAGTCCGACTTTAATTATGATTAACTTGAAATCGTAGCTGTAGTGAATGCGCGCGCGATACGGACATAGCTCTCTCTGAGGCGGTCCGCTGTGTTTGTCTCTCTCTCTCCTCACTTCGTTCTGACCTTACGAGATATTTTGAGCAATTATTCTTATTAAAGCAAATAATAAATATATATATATAATAATAAATATTTATATATATATGTATATATATATAAATGAGGCGTTAAATACCATTAAGACCTTTGGTTACATAAAAAGCTCTGTTATCTTTCCGATATGTTTCTATTTATCCGACCAGATAGGAAACCATTACATTACACCCATACGATACACTTCATTAATGTCTTATCTCGTTCACTATTTGTTGTGGGCGTGTTCGTCTACGAGTATATTTTGTTTCTTTAGGGATACGAAGTCCAAAAAGTATATTAGAAAATTTTACAAATGAAATGATTTAATTAATAAACCCCTCATAGGTTAAGTATAAAAGTACGCACACATACACTCGTATGCACAGTTCAAAGAAACTTTAACATTGTAATCATTTTTATAGATGAATACACAGAAACGTACATTAAAGTCCCTGTAAGCATTTATATGTACACATAAGTTCGTATAATTCTCCATATATATATATATATATATATATATATATATATATATATATATATATATACCTGAAAACTTAATACAATAGAACACGCAAAATTTTACTTATGTTTCTTGTGTGCTCCTCTATACATGGGTAAATATGTTATGCTATCATGACCGAATATCAACATTTTCGTTACAAATGCACTTTTTAGTCCTTACAGTCTATTAAGTTTCCCGATTTAATTTTTACAATTACATATATATTAAGCTTTTCTAGACTTAAACAAACAGTTTCGATCAATATGAAGATATAGACCCATCGGCGTATCGACCTGTGAATGGGTGAATGGGAATTTCTAGGTAAATGAAAATGCAGACAAATTTCCCTCCCACTAAGTTATAAAGTATAAGCGGCATCGAGCCGGATACGCTCGCGGGATAGTAAATCTGATCTCCTTATGGTTGGTTTTCTCACTGAACTCAATCAATTGGCAAATGTCACATACAGTGATCGCTTGGCGTTAATTATCTGACTCGGTTGGTTTACTCAGTTGCCAAACAACTTTGTAATCGCAGTTTGCGCCAATTTCTTTGGCATTTTTATCAAACAACGGTGAAAAGAACTTAAGATAATGGAAAAAAAAATTTTTGCTGATAACCAATGTTTGCATTGTTTTTATCAGCTATCTCTTGTTTGGCTTGAATGGCGTTGTGGGACTTGATTTCAAGGACTTGGTCTCGTTAAAATCACCAATCAACTCTTTTTATATTCTGAATTCGATGTTACGCTATATGAGTCTACCTGCGCACATAGTTAAAGCTCTTAGATCGATTAGGCTGACCTTTGAATTTGCTTTTCTTACTGATTAAAAGTCTGCACAAGTTTTTTTTGATGGCCACAGATAAAATTTTAAGACACGTCTGGTCGTCCTCACACCTACCAGCATTGGCGAACAAGTTTAAACACTATAGTCATGTCCTATCGACGTTCCGTCAAAATATCAAAGAAATTGCAACCTATAAAAGCTCACTGAGAGACGGACAGATGCTAACACGAATCAAAGAATAATTCTGAAAATAATAAGATATATGGAATTGGTTCAATGAAACGCTGAGCACGGCATACATATTTATATAGCTTTAAAACACCCTTATCATAAGTGTGCTAAGAGACAAGGGTGTGTGTGTGTAGTATATAAAAATTGAAATAAATTAATGTATAAGCAATTTTTCAATATGTATATGTTCACCGAGAGAGCATGCGACACTGACAAACGAATGGGAAGGTGAACGCAATATACTTACTTCGACGCAATATACAACTTTCGCCAACCATGGTGTAGCATCATCTGAGGTAATTTCTTAAAATGCGTCTGCTTTTATAGGGAGGGACAATACAAGTACAAAGAGAAATGACGGTATTCTCCAAAGTGATGAAATGAAATGAAATGAAATGTTAGAGAAGCAAATTCAAGCGACGTAAAGTAATCGATTTAGTGAATTATTTACATATTTCACACCATACTTCATATTGATATCATATATAAAAGAAATAAAAAATATCAAATTGAGCTATCAGATCAAAATCTTGGTAAGGACTTCAATGTTGACAACGTGAAAGAACAGATTAGCGTGAACAAGGCAAAACTTAAGATATCACCCCAACGGATCAGGGAGCAAAGATGAAGATGATAACGTTATGCTACTTGAACACAAGTGAGTGAAAATATGGCTGGAAGCAGCAGAGCAAAAAGTGTCAATTAGAGCCAAGCTCAGCAGGGTCTTCTTTCTCAAATAGCTTCCCCAAGCATGTTCCCTTGGCTGAATTCCTATAATTTCCTTTCCTTAGATTTTTAGGATCGATTTCCT
The DNA here is from genome assembly GCA_000688735.1 of Glossina austeni. Classification (NCBI taxonomy): domain Eukaryota; kingdom Metazoa; phylum Arthropoda; class Insecta; order Diptera; family Glossinidae; genus Glossina; species Glossina austeni. The sequence continues at coordinate 2,117,660 of KK502415.1, read as the reverse complement.
TATTATGTTTGAATCTGTCAATGGTTTTTTTTATTTTATTTGAAATTCCTGGAAGTTGCTTATATTAAAAGAGTCCATTTACTTATTTAAAAATAATTTGCTTGCAATTTTTTATTTAATCTTTTCGATTTCACCTTCTTTCGCTAATTCAATCTTTCAGTACGCGTCCCCGCTTCAGTGCGAACCCGCGCTAACTTGCATTTCATTAATTTGACATCCAGAGCAGTGAGCGGAATAACTGCTATACGTGGGATAATCGCTTTCCAAACAAGCGAGATTATCTCAGTCTCCAAAGTCAATTATGATCGCGCAGTTACGAATATACTCTGCCGATTAGAGACTCTTCATCTTGGTGACCAGCTCAAAGATGGCAGCAAACCAATACGGTTACGCTGAAGATGCATTTTTCGAGCCCAATGCTGGCATTACTAAACCTTGCAAGTCAATTCCAAAGCTAAGAGGATTAGTCAAGAGATCGTTGCCGACTTCCTTAGATTATTATAACAGCTGATAGGCGGGGAGGGGGAGGAAAGGGGCAATAATTTAAGAACTTGTATGGGAATGCAGTTTGCTTCTATTGGTCACTTGTGGTCACACAAATAAGGAAGAGTGCAGGTCAGCATAATTGGAAGTGTTTATAACCCGTTGTCTATTTGGTACTATTTTTATTAAATGTACAACGCTAGTAAATGAAGGATACTTGTCTGAGCTGGGAATAACAGCGTGTTAAAAAGTACCTCAGGTTCTCAGCGAACACAAAAATGAATAGAAAGTGCCATCATCTTCTACATAGACACCTGCGTTCGCAACCGCCTTGAACTTGAAATATAATCTAATTACCAAATAGCAGTTATATGCTATAGGCAGAGCAAAATTTGGAAGAAAAATAAAAGTCTTCTCCAACTATAACTTGAAAATCGCTACATATCGTATTATAATATTTATGGTGACAATGAAAAATTAATTCAATCGGCTTTCATGTATAAGAAAACTGATCGAAATTCTTACATAGACTAGCTAGCTACCTCTTCTACTTTATGAACTTCAATTTATTGAAGTAGCTTCCTTTGGGAAATTTCGCCGATGCCATCTGCTCCGATGAGTCGCTTATTCAGCATTTTTATTGAAATTTAAGTAGTGGGTAGTAATATGCAAATTACAAGATCAGAACTGTTTACAACAGAATGTTCTCAGGCTTGCCTCTACTCGATTTTGTAAATGATCTTGTTAGGTATTCTAACATTGTCTACTGTAGACAGTACAGTTAAAGCCCTTTGCTTGCTGTGAAAGCGTTGGCAAGCTCTACACGCCTATTTTTAAACTTGGGATGGAATCATAAACTAAGAGTAGACGTGTAATGCCAAATTTCAGGTTTCTCTCGCTATCTTACTCAATACTAGGTCTAGGTGTCTTAATAGCACACGATGGGCTGAAACATAGAACGACGTACGAAAGGAAAGGCGGACGAACGTGGGGACTTCAAAAATTAGACTCTTAGGCTAATCAAAATTGTGTACTGTTTAAAGCTTCTGCGGTGCACATATCGGTATGCGGTAGATGAAAGGACAAATCTATCATGCGCTGTTCCTCTGACGGACGATAAAATAATGCATTCTGTGTAAAAAAATTGAAATTCATCAAAATTATTTTATCATTCGCACAAGCACATCGATTTTTTTAATCGTTTCAATACAAATTCGATGCTTGGGTTCTGCAGTGAATTTTCTTTTCATTAAACTCAAGACACCTATTAAAACTACCAAACAAAGCATCGCTTGGAGTCTGTTCTTGTACAACGGGGAACAAAATCAATCAATGCGGTGATGGGGTTCATATCTACAATATTAGAAGGCGTGTTCATATCTCGAGGCAACTGTAGATCGCAAAGAAAAGTTTGATGAGCGCATGATGTTGAAGTTATATAGCACTAAGTTCGGCCAATTAATTTACACAAATATAAACTAAAGAGTATTTACTGTATCCCTTGATTTGATCTTACAATTAACGGATTCCTTGGACCATGAGGTCGTGCGCTCTAATCATATCATTTTTGATTTTATTTTGAGAACATTGCTATCGAGCAGAGTATACACAGTGAACTTCTAATATTCTTTTGAAATTTTTTAGTGAATCATTTGCTGATGGTTGCTTCTACCTGATCTGACCTGCCTGCCTGTTATCCGAAAAACTAGATGATTCGCATATTAGATTGAGACTATTTACGAAACGTCATAGACCTGGAATTACAGATGAGTCCGCTTTCTCAGCTTTTTATCAATATTATGCCACTTTTGTTAAATCATTTGCAAAATAATTTTTCTCTATCAAATGAAAGACAAAGATTACAGAAATCCGTAGTTTTTTCTTTGTCTCGTTTCATAGAAAAATTTGCTCTACAATTTTATTGACGAAATATTAATTTTAATGGCGCTACATGTGAAACGCCCAGTACTGCTTGATATAGACCCACCTTTTCTGCTACTAACCGAATCAAAATCATTTTCTGAATCAACTTCACCATGGGTAGCCTTCTGTTTATGTAATTTTCCTTCCTTCCTTCCTTCCTTCCTTCCTTCCTTCCTTCCTTACAAATTTGACCATATTTTAATCATAACACACTTCTCCTACGCTGTTTACAGAGCTCAGTGAAGAGAGAGCTCTGTTATTATTCTTCAAATTTATCTTCACACATTTCCCATTAGGATGAAAAATTATTCATAATAATATTCATAATAATATGCATATAAAATGAATGCAAAGCATTACAAGTAATTTAAAAAAAAAGCCACACACAAAAAACCACATGGTTTGATTTTCATATTCTGAAAATACGATAGATACGCAGAATAAAGCAAACAGATCTTCTACACATATCGCGTATTCTGTAGACTCTCCTGTGAAGTTCTGAATCCAAAGACAAAAGATCTCTACAACATCGATGACAATAAATCCTATCGAAAAAAATTGTAAAGACTTTTTTCTCGTTTTTTTTCTTAATATATGTAAGTTGACCGTTTCATTTTTACTCAAAACAAACGAAGGAAAGACCCGCGGGCGTGGTTAAATCAATTCTCACGGCCGATGAATGTATTTGATGCAGAATCGAATGCATGGAATCAAGTGAAGTGCGGCTATAAAATTAAATTAAGGCAACGTTTTGAAAAAGTTTTACTCAGACGTATATTAAATTTTTGCAAGAGATTTCAATGAATTAAATTGAACGAGAATGTATAAGAATTTTTTTTTTTCTTTTTTTTTTTGCATAAAAACATATATATGGCTGCGTGTGCGCAGCCATTAGAACCCCGTAGTCATTTTTATGAATTACTATTCGTTTTAACAGTTGACTGAATTTAACATTTCTCCAAAACCATAATCATAAATATGGTTAAGTTAACGCCTCATAAAAGACTCGTATACGGCATTGCTCCAAAATTTGCAAGCGACAAAAACAGGAAACGGATATAACATCTACTACATAGTTAAAAAAAATGTATGCCTTGCAGAGGGCATCACGCATGCAAGCTGACAGGCAGGCATTTAAGTCACTGCATGCCATGTTGCGTTTGCTTAGCATATAATGTATCCTACTGTTCGGGCATGCAAATACGATATTTTGGCATTAAGCCTACAATTTTCTTTTTAACAAACGTTTCTTTTTAATGAAAAATTCAACAAACACACACGTACACACAACATTTCGTTTTAAAGTAAATATTGGCTACCAATGCACTTTCATTCTATATGCACCGCAGAGTACTGCGTGATTTTGAAGAATTACTCTCCTCGCCCGATTAAGGGCATAACTTCGACAAAATCGCGCTTCATATGTTTCCCTCTTTGTTCTACAATCTATTTCCTCAGCAAAATCGAGACGTTTCCTATGACAACTTGAAAGTTCGAAGCTAATAGGCCGGTCTTGGGATAAAGAATACTGAACTGATATCATCTCTTACTTACTGCAATCGTTATGGGCGACGGTGAAGGGAAAACTATTTTTTAAGATTTTCAAAACTATAACATATGCGATGATTCAGTTTGATATTCGAACTCAGTTGTAATGTGTTCGATGGTTATCAGGTAAATATTTTACTTAAAGATTTCTTTTTTGTTTTTTTTTTTTTCATATTTTAACTTTTTTCCTTTACTAACTATATCCTCTTTCATGTTAAGAAGCTTTTAGTTTACTTGGCAGTTACTATAACTTTTTTATGGAAAAATGTGATTTTTATGAATGCTTATTTAACTTTTCCCATTAAAGTGAAAACTTCAAAGGCTGTTAAAAAACAAAGCACCAACAACAAAGTTACCAAAATACTATAAATAATATTATATAACAATTATAAACATTAAGCCGTACATTTATTTATTGTATTTTATTTTAATATTTTTGACAAAAAAAAAAATCGCTTTAGAGTTCTCAATAGATGCACACAAGGTGCGCTCTAAGATAAACAGAATATCTATCGACAGATGTCTGAGCTGGAAAAGTACATTCTTCGTTAACGTTCGGTCAAAAGTGTACGGGCATTGAGAATGTTTAAAAGCCTAGATATGATTCCATGGTAACTGACTCTTCTCCTCGATGGTAGTCTCCTCACAGAAAAATTAGGGCTTTATAGGAAAAAGCTTTTTTTTCAACATTTCCTTTCTTCATATTCACACTGGTTCGATGCTGCAGACCTAAAAAGAAGCATCTGAATTGAGAACAAGGTAGAAGTTGACCCGTGTCCATATTTCTACGCTTGTATTGAAGAGCTATGAGGAAAAATAATAACGATTTAGACTCCGGGGTTGTATGAGGAATCCAAATGCAAGTGTACCTATGTGCTAGCCAAAGTACTGCCTTGAGCTGTACAAAATAGTTGCCAGTTATCAGGGAGGTGAAGTCATCGTGGAGAGTTTTCGTCTTTGCGACTTTTACCAAAAATACTCAATTGATGGAACAAGTTTTTTTAATGATGGATCACCGTAGCACAGCCGAGGAGAAATTATGTGAATTTCATTTATGTGTCGATAGATTAAATTCCCAAAAACCTTAGTTACGATTATGCATATTTCATTTATCTATTTATTGTACACTCTCTTATTGTCGATCATATAGAAGGCATAAAAATTTTAATGAATAGCGTTACGTCTCGCCAGACAAATGACTCAGAGACAGTTGCGATCAACACCAAACGATGTAATGACAGTAATGCGATTTAAAAATAAGTAAAAACTGTATAGTCGGGCAAGTCCGACCCTTATATACCGAATACCACTTTGCATGACATAGTTCTTTCTTCATTTCCATCATAAAATACGAAAAATTATATCTTATTTCGATATATAGAAAGGCTTTTCATATACGGCCTTATATTGGAGTGGGAGTAAAACGTGCAACAACGAGCTACAAGCTTATCAAGTTTACATTTTTTGTTGAACACAGGTTCGATTCCTGATTTATTTTTGATATAAAGTACTGAGCGTAAGGCTACGTTGCCACGTAAAGGTTTACTTATGAGGGGAAGTCTTAAGTGGGGTAGAAACCAGACAATTTGGTGCAATTAATTTTTATTTTAAACTACTATCGTTGACCGATTTCCACCATGGAGTGTTCACGATTAGACCTTTCCCATTTAAGGGTGCTCCTCCTTAGGTTGAAACACGTCAATGTACCAAATTTCGTCGAAACATTTCAAAAGTGCGGCGCAAAAATACGTGGACGCTTATGAGACGGACAGACACGTCAATTCAGAAAATGATTTTCAATCGATCGGTATGATAAAGCATAGGTCTAATGCAAGCCCTTGTGTGCGCATGCATGCAAACCGAATATATTCGGTACCATAAGTGGTGTAGGGCGTAATAATTAAATATCGATGCTAGCTATAGGAAGTCAGTTTTATTTATCTTATGATGTGCCTACGCGATGCGGTCGAATCATCATTTGGACAAATTTCATCGAATAGTCGTAATCGTGAAAACCAAGCCAACTAATACCAGAATGAAGCGCTTCGTTCGGGCCATGACCAGTGCTATAATATTTGCCATTCAAATTACTAAAATGAAATGAAACGAAGTGGATTTCATTCCAATTATTATATTGTAGTATGTGCACAACCACTAACCACCAGAAGCAGTTCAGATACCACCATCCGCCCATTCTCGTTCGGGCGCAATTTTCATCATCGATATCGTTGTCATTGTCTATTGTAGTAAATTTATAGCCTTGATGTCGGGCAAACGCTTCACCTGCATTGCCTGTGTCTTCGCCCACTTGCTTCAAAATATACTTTTCCTCTTCGTTACCAACCACAAATGAATCGTATTTTACATGTTTAGTGACATTTTCGAAATCTTCTAAAATTATTAGCAACTCTTGTCTGCCGTGTAGCGTTGTAAGGGCATGCAAATGATCCAAGCCGATCCAAAATTCACCCGAAATATTTCCGAAACCAGTTTTGTAATCAGCCCAATTGCGATAAAAATCAACCGAACCGTCCATGCGTTTTTGTATAACCAACCAACCATCACCGTAAGTCGTGTGATTAAAGCAAGAGACTAAAAGGCTTTGTCTTATGCCTTTCGGATGCTTTATGCGGCATAAATTATTGTTACAAAACCGCTTATCGTATCCCATGCAATTTGAAGGATACAAATCGTAATCGCTGTACGCGAGAACCGATTAGAAAGAATATGATTAAAAGGACTATGAACTCACTTACATAATTTCCGGTACACTTTGCTCTAGAAGAAATTTTCGACATTAATGATAAAAAGAAAGCTGTCACTCACTACATACCAATCTTAGCAAGTCTAGTGGACAAGTCCGTTAATAAATGCTGATTTTCTTCCACATAAGAAAGATATAAAATTGGATCTGACAGTTTTTTACTTAAGTCGTCAATAGTTATGAGATTTTTTTCAATATTCGAAATTCCTTGATACTCTTTCGTTACCAAGTCCTGAAGTTGAAGTAAAGGTTCCAACTTTTTATCGATCGCATCAATCATTCTATGATGGTTGCTATCAATCATTGCATTAATCTCAGATAGTATGACTTTTTGCATTTCTTCCACCTTTGGGAATTTTTCACTCAGGTCACTAAGGCCCGTTAGTCTTTTTTCAATTCCCAAAATTCCGTCATGCTCTGCAATCAGTAGTTCTTTGATTTGCGATAAGGGCTCAAATTTTTTGTCGATATCTGCCATCAATAGTTGATTTTTATCAACGATCATTGAGCTCATTTCAGGCAATATATCCTGTTGTTCACATTCCTTACTGGAAATGTTTGTAATTATTGTCTTGAGCTCCTCGCTATCGGAATACGAAGTTGTTACATGATTCTCTATATTTTTCAACACTGCCTCGAAAATATTAAGAATGCCTTCCAATTTGTTCCAACGATGATTCCACATCTGAAAGTGCATGTTAAGGACTTCATTCTCCTTTTTTATAATCTCCAATTGGCGCACCGCATATGTGCAAAGATCAATTTCATCGGCCACTTCACGCTTCTCTAAAAAACTGTTAAATAGTCCTAATATTTTTTTAGTAAAGGAATTAAAAAAAACCATAACAGAAAGATTCCTTTCGACTTTACCGGATTTTTCATTCATTAAACCGTGACAAGATGCCGTAATCGATAACGCGAATAAAAAGAATGCCATAAAATTCATAATGATTTTCGAATTAATTTACTAAGAGACGGCTTAACGAACTGACATTCTCTACTAAATAATATATAGTTCGAAATGTTATTAGAATAACACGCTGATTAAGATTAAAATCTCCGTTCATACAAGTAAAGCGCTTAAATGCCTATCATCTATGCATTTTTCAAAATAATCGTTCCACTAAATAAAGTTATCAGTGAATAATCAAATTTGTACACGAAATTCTTATATGCAATGCTATGGGTTACTATAGCGTCTCATGTCATAAGTAATTTGCAGCTATGGCTGCAAAAAAAATCCACAGGTGATATTGTAAGAGTAGATATTAATCTGGCATTAAAGAATCGATCGACAAGCTCGTCCTTCACGAGCTTCTCGTGGAGCTTCAGTCCACAATGCTTCTGTGCCGTTTCAGTGCGACTGTTATAAAACGATTTATCAACACTGTCAAAATACGTATCGTTCGTCGCAATGACTTCATTACTTCACGCGCAGCATTTTTCCTGCAACCACCTTTCGAGATTTGCAAAGAGAGAATAGGCTTTGAACCTAGGTAAGTGAAGCAATAATTTGAACTTCAATTCATTTCATTTTGCCACTGTAACCATCAACTTGCGATACGCTGCACTTATTCCACTGCGAGCAAAAGCTTTAACCATTTGGAAAAAAACCTTCTCATGATCAAATTTTCATGCTAACTGCGCACTGAGCACACTGCCCTTCCATATATTTAGGATACCGGCTATCTTTTGCAAATTCACATTTCGATTATTGAGAATAATTTTCGAAATTTTTTTAAAATATTCTCTAGTCCAACCAGCTCTTTTTTGTATTGCAAAATGATAGATAAATTTTTTTCTTTTTGACATAGAAGGCTTCTCACCTTAATGCTTCGTTTTATTGGAAATATTGGAGTACGGCAATGACATGAAATTCTGACAAGCTGTGCTTGAATCTCTTGTAAAGGACAATATCTATAGCCCAGCCCCGGGCATTGTTAGAAGGTTGGCTGACACCTGCACCACAAGTCTGTAGGGTGTAACAGCGTGACCTTCCTAAGCTTTTTTTTTAATGTTGCAAGTGATGAAGGGAGCACAAGTTTCTTACTTACTTGCTATCTATGAGATTTCCATAGCGAGGGGGAATTACCGGAATAAAAATTTTTACTTCAGATGCTTATCTGCTCATTGCATAAAGGTTATTAAAATGACGCGAAAGATTGCTATTTCTACACTGCCTCAAAATGAAAGTAATATTATATACACATATATATATATATATATATACATGTATACAGTAAGCATAGAGCGACATCAAAGAACTATTAATCGAACACTGTACCCGTCTTCTATTCCGATGTGAATGCGATTAAAAATGTCATGGCGGGCAAAGTTGACCATTAAATACCCTACAGCCTTTTGTCTAGTGCATCTAGTCCATCTACTTCCATCAACATAACATTAAAAATTAGAGAGCCTATCGCTATGCAAAAACTTATTTTTTGCAAGAGATTTGTTATGAAAGGCTTTTCAAAATATGTTACCATCCGTTTAAAATCGTACGATCCAACTCATTTTCAATAGGATTCAACGTTGGACCAAAATTCAGTCAGTGTCTTATAATATCTCAAAAATATCTGCCTGTAGATTGAACACATAAATGCTAGGGCATGACATGAAACGGGCAGAAAACAATTCAGTTATGTTCAGTATAACAAGAGGTGTGGCTATCTGAGGCCCCTCTGAATGTTATACAGATACAGAGAAACTTAGTACTTGATTAGATGAACAGTCGTGTAAGGTATAAATATGAAAAACCGCTGGTTCTCTCGAATTCGATTGTTTTGCTGAGTAGATACAAAAATAGTTTCTTGCAATCCATTGCAACAATAGCGTACATCGTTGGGCCGAAACATGTTAAAGTGCACCAAATTCCACTAAAATTTATTGAAAATTTACATCGGATAATGAGATGGACAGGTAGGTATGTTTAATTCGATTTGCTAAGCAGTTCCGAATCGGTTGATGGAATAAAGTCTGAATCTACCTCAAGTTCCTTTCAAGCTTTTCTTGCAGCTATTCTTGCTTAATATGCACCACAAATATATTTATAAAAATATTCAATTGAATCCTACGGCTGTGCTACATGTCCATACACATATATACATATATATATAGAGAGGTAGTAATATGTGAAACGGCAGGTTTATACGATGCGCAAATTCAATATTATTCTGAATTAGTGATGATTTGTCTCATTTCACTTTGTAGTTGGAATGATGTTAAAGAAAAAGCATATTTAAAAGTTATTTAAGCTCTATTGTATAACATATTGAATGGTTTTCGTGATAAAAGGTAATAGATAGACAACGACTGCATTTTGTTTTTTTTTTTTAATGCACAAAGAGAATGGAATGAAAATGGAATGAGCGAATATATGCAAATAGCTGAATATGTATTCGGGATTAGAATTTATTCGCTTTATTGAAGTATTGTTCAAATAAATGCACAATCATATACACAAACATATAAGCAATAATAACAACAACAACAACAACAACAAGTAAAATAACAAATTACGTACACATGTAAAGTCGATTACCGGCTTCAGCAAACGTATTCAATGCTAATGGAAAAATCATAACATCTCTCATTGATTATATTCAATAAACCGGAAATAATAACTGAATTCGAATTTAAATGAACGGAAATAATTTTAGCAACACATCGAGAACGGTAACCATACTCGTAACAACAGCAGGACAACGGCAACAACTACATATAATAATAAGAAGGGGTAGTAATATGATAAAAAAACAACAACAACAAAAAATTAATAAATAAATAAATAAATGAATGCAAACAAATACAGACAGAGTGTGAAAATTTATGTATTATGTATTATTTACATACATTATATGTATTTATATGTAATACATAAGTGCAGAGAGTAGTATACAAATTGCATGCATAAACCTATATATGTCTATATAGCGCATTTGAAAGCTTCAAATTGATTCATAATCATATTCAACAACACATGTACAAACACTATTAATATCTTATTCGCGGCCTCTATAGAATTTCCTGCATAAATTCAAGCCTATCCTGCAATTCAAAATGAAACATTTCTGAGTAGGATTCATTTCATTGTTACATGACAAAAACAATTAAAAGAAGAATTTAATTAAGGTCTTAACACAAGCTGCACCCGAATATTTAATACTTTTACTTAGCTCTTTATTGCTACTGTTGTTGTTGCTTTCAACTATTGCAAATGAAGAGCATCCAAAAGCTTTCAGTTCCAAAACAACACCGATTTTATGAACGCCTGCAGTGAAATTTTTGCCATGGACCATGCACTCCATCCATCGTGCACTTTTTGTTGATAGCCCAAACCAACTTGACAGGCATGGTGAGCAGTTCGGCATTATAGCCCCACTGGAACTTAATACACACAGCGAATTTGATATTATTCGGACCCAATGCCTAGGGAAGCTGTACAACAATATCCAAATTGTCGTTGCATTCTTGGAGAAAAATCCGCTGAATCGCTTACAAACTTCCAAAACAATTTAAAAATGACTTAAACTTTTCGAAGAGCACGCCTGCAGCGCCCACACGCCTACGGAATAAAAACTTTAGTTCTTTAACTTTTCTTTTTAGTATAATGGTGATGAGTACAAAAGATCGGGTCACGACCGAATATAATTTTCCTACTTGGTTATGTTAAAAACGAACAGTTTGAATATTTTCATTTATTTTCATTTTCAAAATTAAAGAAATCTTATGTTTTGTAACAGTGACACCAATTAAATGCGAATTGTCTTCTGCCGACGTACGAGAATTCTGTAGGGAAAAGATCTTGGATGTACGTAGCAGAATACTCAACAACGGCCCAGAATTGATGAATAGAAAACACGTCGTCTCCCATCTGGACAACGCTAAACTGCATATATTTTTACCGACTTGGCACGAGTCGACAAAACTTGGTTGGAAAGTTTGTTAGCATTCACAACACAAACCGAACCGTACGCCTTGCAAACGGTCACAAGAAGAAGTTGACGATTTCACCAGATCAGCGTAGGAGGCCTTCGATTTAATATAATTCGCTTAAAATATAATAAAAATTCGCTTAAAATATAATCAGAATTCAGTTTCGCTTTCTGATGATTATTTCTGAGTTTTACCAACCAAAGGGCATTCTCAGCTTGTCGTATATATCTTAAATATAGAATATGTATGTTTTTTATTAGAATTAGATTTATATTTAGAAAATTTATTTAGATATTCGAACTTTTAAAAGTTTCGTGCTTCCCGATATTGTGCATCTAATGCGAACAAGCCGCTTGGGGGGAAGGAAATAATGCTCTAAGACATAAAAAATAAGTTTTGCGGCTTTCGATTGAATAATTACAACAGTATCGAGTGCATAGATCAAATTGTCTGTTGTACTTACCTGGACGTATAAAGTGACGCTTTAGAAATTACTTCATTACTTTATTTAAACGAAAATGTGAAAACGGAATGTCAGTCAAACTCTTATCCTAAGAACGATGCGGTGGTTGTAAAATTAAATTATCATTGTTTAAGCACACGAATATGCACTTGTGTCTGTTAGCGCATACAACTTCTAGTTAAAGTTGTTTTTATTCCCCCGTTTAATCCTTAATGAATGATGTGCAATTATGCTATGATTGAAAGCATAACAGAACAGCAGATTGAATTGAAATTTAAAAGAAAACTAAAAACTATTAACTAACAAGTAAGCAATAATCTCTCCCTTGTGTCGTGCCGACGTAAGCCTTCATACATACTTTGATGGTTAGAATAGAGGATTTCGGTTTTATATAATAATGAAGGACATCTTTGCGGAACAGCACTTCGGTGTGTGCCCACACCAATTCTAAGAAAATTATTTATGGAAAAGTATAGGTCTACGCAAGCAACTGGAAGGTTAAAATTCTCATTTTGTTATAAATCAATTGATTTCAATATAAAAAAACATCAATTACATTACAGTTCAAACCTGTGGTTTTGATTACAAGACGAATAAATTTATGCTCTATTTGTAAATGCGTAACATTACTTACCCGCTTCTACACCTATAAGACTCATGTTGTTCAACATGAAGATTGCCTTCTGGTTTCCTGTCTTTGTATGTATGAAGTTACATTAATGATGGAGAGCAGAGAGAGACTCGACTTCGCGCAGAAAACACGAAAAATTTTGCCAAAGACATTTCTTTATCTCTACACATAGTCTCCTCTTAGTTGAATACACTTTTCCAGCAATGTTCAATACTTCCGATATCCTATTTGAGGCGAAACCTAGCCAGCTGAGTACAAAATAAGCTGAGCGCACTAGGTAGCGTAAGAAAACAAAACGAATTTTAAAAAACATATTTTTCAGTTAGGTGCTTGCATGTATTTTGGTCAGAGGTATTTTGATAAATTCGATGATTTAGACCTTTCCCTACATAAAATGGAACAGTGTTCCATTTACTATTATTATTATTGTTATTCAGTGTATACGTACGCTAATCATGGAAGGCTCAAAATTGCATTTTCGACATTCATTACGTTTCCTGTTTGATTTGAAGAAATCTGTTACGGAAGCCAATCAGACACTATTAGAAGTTGTTTTATCATATGCTACGATTTGCAAGACTTGTTGGACGAAAAACCCAACTAAAACTCTCAAAGAACTCTCGAACAGCTCAGTAGTTGATGAATCAATCAACTGTTGCTAGACCGAAGATCCAAAAAGAGCGAGAATGACTGAAAATGTAATTTCGAACCGCATCAGCGTCACGGTCTCATTTGTTGCCAGGCAAAAAAGAAGAATTTTTTGCGGAAAAATAGGTCCAATACAACAACCGCAAGAAAGTCCAAGAGAGCCATCCACATGGACACCAAAGCGAAATGTCCATAACCACCAAACTTTGCTGTGCATATGGTGAGATCAGCAAAAAAGGGTGTAGTGTATAACGAGCTGCTAAACTCGAATGAAACGGTTACTGCAAATGTCCGACGTACCGACATCAATTGAACAAAGTGAACGATGTATTGTTGCAAAAAAGACCAGCAATAGCAGTCAACCCACACAAAGTCATTCTCTTTCAATGTCAAGGATACATAATTAGAGCTCGAATGGGGAACTTGGCCACAGCCAACGTACTGACACACCCATAGCGTCTTCTGATTACCACTTGTCCAGATAGATGCGGCATACCTTGGCTGACACGCGGTTTCAAAATGCTGAGGAATGGCGAAAATGGGTCGGTGGTTGGCTCGCTGCCAGAAAGACGGTAAAATGTTATCGAAAATGACGAAAAATATTTTGATTACTACGTACTGCAGCAAATGCATTTTTCAATTGAAAAAATGATCGAAGCATATGCAAGCACCTAATATGTCCTACACTGCTTGTCGTACAAAGTATATCAAGTTTGTGCGAATGTATGTAGCGTCTAGCAGAATTTAAGACACGCACACCGATTGATTCGAAATCATTCGCTAAATTAATCTAAGCTTGTCTGCCGGGGCATGCGTTGATGTAGTCAAACCGCAAGTCGCAACTTTTGAGATATTTCGATGAAATTTGATGGAAGAACGACCCACAAAGGTTGTAAAGGTGAATAAATGTTGCTTGAGTTTCCGATGTGAACGAAAAATCGGGCAAAAAACACAAGGCATAACATTTATCGATTGGACATTTTCTGACCGCTACCGCCTTACGCGAACTATTCCCTCCATTCCCTGGATGAAAAAAAAAAAAACCTACAACTAATTAAAAATAGATGACAACGATGGCAGATGATTGGAGAAACAAAGCTACTCTAGAAACTAGGAAACTGACATTTCACAACAAATCAAATTAGAATTTGAGCTAAATTAGTTTTTTAATTATGTGAACGCCAATAAGCTTCGACTCTGAGATTGATTTTTCAAAGTTGGTTGGAATTATGCGCAAATTTTTAAATGGCATATACAGCAGATGAGCTATAAGTTCAGATAAATCATTAAATTTCAGTTGCACTCACTAACGTTGCAACTTTGTGCCCTTATTTATGAGCGGATTTTAAAGAGTTTAACGAAGCAGCAAATCGTGAAAATTTCGAGAATTGCAGCGAGAAAGTAATGCTTTCACCTTACATACGTTATTGCCAAGGACTGAACTGAACTGAACTGAACTGAACTGAAAGAAAGGAAAATAAGCAAAATTGGGATTTTATTCTCTCGCATAGAAATAAATTTATTAACACGTACGTTTTTATTACAAATTCCGAATTTATGCGACAATGAAAACAACAACAACGACAACAAGAAATGTATATATATTTACGATGAGCTCATGAATGTAACGAATAAATATTTGAATTTGCTTAAATAAATAATTTATACCGGGATGATAACTGGATTTCTACAGCACAGGGCACAAGAATTTCTTCCCGTATAACTAAAATCTTATTTTAGATAAAAAATTTTAAATGAATAATAAAAGCAATTATTGTTCTACGATATTCCAGGATATTCCGATATTCCGGGGCGGAAGAGAAACGTAGACTGAACATCGTCTCAATATACGTACGATATTGTAGTGCGCGTTGAGCGCATTAAAGTATAATATCCTCAGCCCTTTGAACGTCAACAAGTTCAGAAATAAAGCTCATAAGCACCTCGTTGCCACAACTCTTTCCATAAACAATTAATTACGCTAATCCTATAAATAGCAATCATTGCACGATCGACCAGTTTTAAATACATAATAACTTTACTATGTTCAGCAAAATGTCAGGTGTCAAGCTTTGAGCCACAGTGTTATGGTATAATTCACTAAATAAAATTGATGCTATGCATATTTCATGTATAAATACTAACGTGTGGGAATACTAAAGCAAATAAAAGCCACAATAAGTAATTATTTATGACCAAGGAAGCAAAAAAAAAAATTTTAAAAATAGAACCAAGTGAGGAGCAGTATAAGGCTCAACTTTGTCAAAACCTTTTCATATCCATTATCTATTTTGGACACTGGATGCGATTCCAAAGAGTGTACGCACATGTATTTCAAAAAATTACACATAGGAATGAACGTAATTGTTTTGTCAAAATTACCTATAAAGGAAGTGGATTTTATTGTCCGCCCCAGTAGTTGCCATATACTGGAGGAGTTTAGAATTTCTGGTTTCGATTTAAAAAAAAAGAAATCTTTACAGGGAAACCAATTTTTTATACCTTAAACCACGCAAACGCACTTACATTACCCACCAATGTAAGCATATCTGTCCGTCCGTCTGTCAATGTATCTTTGTGTTTACCCTACCGACAGCAAATTTTCGTGAAATTTGCTGCACTAATATGTTTTAGCGCAACAACGAAATTAAAATAGATCCGATTAGATGTACTGTTACGGCTGCCCCCATATATAAAGCCCTATTCTGAAGGAGTCGTTATATTGAAAAAACTATTCGATTTTTTTTATATATTTTTCGCGACATAACTCGGCGAAAATTAATAATATTAGCATACTATAGGAATGGAATTGAATGGCACCCGCTTTGAGTCCGCGTAAACTATCCTGCCTTCGCAGGCTGACAAGTTCTAGTATTTAGTGTTTTGTGTGGTAAAATGTGGTACAATCTAATCATTTGACATATAAATTATTATTATGATAAGTGCGTGCTATGTAGAAATGTTTTTCGGCCCACTCTCTCTTTACAATCGGGATAAATTTTGAACATGTAAGTTGGTGTTGTAGCGTCTATATTTCGATAAATTTTCGCCGGTACTCTCACGAAAGCAGACAAATAGACGGGCTTGACAAACCATACATTTGCGTCATGATTAACTTAATATACCTCCGAACTGCAAATACAAATGTATATGCAATACTTTCAGTTGATTATGGTCGTGTTAAACGTTGAAAACTCTCAGGGACAGAAAAATGCAACAAATCCTCACCCTCTATGCTATAAACATATATATATATATATATATGCACATATAACACACGTATTGTGCATACTCAGGTGCGTATATGTGCATAATGAATAAATAGAATTTGAGTGAATTTTTATTTATTAACATGCACATGTATATACAGCATCGGAGAGTGTTTTATCAATATTTGCTAAAGCTTATCACGTCGCAGAAATAAATGAAATTTTTTATTGATTTAATTAAATTTTTTTTTTATACTAAAAAAAACGTACGTTTAATTATAGGGAAGGTAGAGCGTTTGTTAATCCCATACGTCCGTTTTTTGTGAACATAAATTATTGTAAGGCTTAATATTGTTCAAAATACCGCCTGTCTGTTACTAAAATGACAAGAAACTGAATGGATTGTTAAAGTTTGCCGCAAATATATTGAAAATAGAAAAAATTGGTTGAGTTCTTTACAAAATGTGGGATTTTTCGATGCAAAATGAAATGAAAAGAATCTTTTGTATATATGAGAGGAAATTAGCCTAGGGGTCTTGGGACCCAACTTCGG
This sequence comes from Glossina austeni, assembly GCA_000688735.1. Classification (NCBI taxonomy): domain Eukaryota; kingdom Metazoa; phylum Arthropoda; class Insecta; order Diptera; family Glossinidae; genus Glossina; species Glossina austeni. Next base: position 2,100,500 of record KK502415.1, on the reverse strand, counting down.
GATCTCTCATCGACATCATTGAAGTCCGCTAGCTCGGCTAAGGCAAGCACAACACTCGCAACAGCCTCCGATTCTCGTTAAGCGGCGCTGAACAGTGATCCCGAATATATTAAAGCCCACTTTCGATCTTTCAAAACGAACACTTTTGTGTAACCTGTCATGTCCATAAATTCTTCATGTCCCTCGCATTCGTCGAAAATTCGAAACTCGCCCTTTAACATATTTGAGGTCACTGTTCAGCGCCACTTTGTTGCACGAACCGACGGATCCTGCCCTAACTATGGTTTCCTTAGGGCCTTGGTTTTGCGGGAGACCTCATAGGCAAGCTAAAGTGGCATCCGCTGTGATTACAAAATGGCGGGCTTCAATCCAAAATTGCCTTCAAATATAAAAGAAAAGCTAACCAGGTTTTTCGTATAGCTTTTTACATCCTTTTCTATTTTCATGTCCACGAAAAATTTTCGGACACATTTTTACAGAAATCTTTCTAATCTACACAATTTTCGATACAGGATGCATTAAGTTCGGTCGGATATATGTAACATCTGGAACAATTTCAAGTAAAGCTATCTTTTATTATAGAAACGTGTTCAGAGTTATTTCCCGGAACCGTTTAAGCATATTCTACCGACCGTCTGCTGGTCAGTTACGACGTCTGCCCTCTGTAAAGATCGCAGTTTTACAGATATTTTGATGAAATTCGACTACACTGACATATTGTGGCTCCAGGAAGAATGCTAATGAAAATGGTCTGGATCGAGCCATTTTTATGACCACTCCATAAATAACGGCATATTTTGAATAAGTCATTATATGGTTTTAAATTGGTCCAAAATAATAGTTTGGCAAATACATATGGTGTCGAAAATTTTGACCATATCGATCTCTCTTTCAAACCCTATCCTATATAAGAAAGTAAGGCTTACTTACTTAATACGTCAACAAGAAAATACTTCTTAATGCTTTTTCAAGACTGAAGAATAAGAAAATTTTAGGTAAAAGATATTAACGGCATTACATTCGGATCGCGTGGATCCGCGTTTTAAGCCCTCTTCCAGATAAGGATCCTTCCGATATGTAACCTTTCATATGAGAAGAAGGTACAATTTTTGATATTTTACGATGAAAATAATAGTAATAGTAATAGTAGTAGTATTAGTAGTAGTAGTAGAAAATGGGATAATATAAGAACGTACAACGTTGTAAATTTTATATCATTAATTGAGCGTTTCACGTATAAGGAAATCGTATAGGTATATGTGAATAGTTCTGGTTGCAATAAAGTTTTGACTTCATTGGGAAAATAGGTTTTTCGTTTGGAATTGACAACGTACGACTTTTGAGGTCCCATCTCAAAAACATGGACAGTTTTATAATACAATGTATTCGTTCAGCAATTATGCATACACACACACACACACACACACACACACTGCCTGATAGCTAATAACTATTGCTTATATGTTTGATTTAATAATCATAAGAGACTTAGTTTGTTTTGTATGTTCGTATGTTTGTATTCTCTGTTCTCTAATACTAGATAATTTTTTTAATTATTGTGCCTCATAGTTTAATAAAGACGCAAACTTGTGTTATTCGGCAAGAACAAAAATATAGCCTTCATACGATGAACTAACTTCACTCCAGTATTTTTATACCCATCCACCAGTGGAGGCGACTATATTCGCCTCTCTAAAACGTATACAAGACGCACAGTTTCCATAGGGTATATATATTCTTCACCAACATTTAAGCCTGTCCTTCTGTCCGCCTGCTTGACGTCTATGGTTCATATTCCTCCGTTCCAAAAAAAAAAAAAAAAAAAATATCGTCTTCAAACTTGGCCAACTTAGCATTTTTGATCATCGCCATTGCGGCAGCCATAGGATGAAGATTTCCACGTATATTTACTAATATGGAAGTAGTCAGCTATAAACGGAAGGACAGTTTATGTAGAACTTGCATCGACAAATAAGTTTTCCTCTTATCTTTTAAACGTTCGTTTATTTTTATATATTAAAATTTTGTTTCAGTTCATAGATTGTAATCACAGTTCCCCAGTGCATCTCTGTCCTAAATTTTGCATCGATTGAGTCCTTCCTGTGCGAAATACGAGATTCTTTTCTGGCTATGAGACGCGTTCGCATGTGATTCGTTGGAGGAACGAAAAGAATTAATTTTGACATCACGACTAACCGTAAATTTACAGATATAATTATACCCTACACGATTTGTGGCAGAAGGGCATATTAAGTTTGGGCGGATGTATGCGACAGCCAGAAGAAATTGAAATAGCCTCGCCTTTTATATTCAGACTCACTTTCTTAACTGATTTAAGCGTGCCTGTCCATCCTATTTTCTGGGATTCAAACTACAGACCGTGGGACGATAGTTATCAGGAATTGTTCGGATCGGATCACTTTTTCGACCACTTTTTATCTAGCGCCCTATTTGGAAAGTGTTTATACGAATAGCTGTAGACGTAGAGTGGTATAAGGAATTTAATAGTGAGCCACTGATGAGCCACTAAAGCTCATGTTTTACATGTTTTACTTAAAATTGAAATAAAAAAAAATATTTTTTGGAAATGCAATGCGAAGTAAACAAAAAACGAAAGGTTAAAGTTCAAGTGAGCTTCATAGGCCCAATGTAGGTCCAATTAGGTTTATCATGCTATTTACAATGAGCAGCCGACATTGCTTCCTAGAATTTATATATTCTTGACCGATTCCTTTGTGAAGAGAGGTAGATTCGAACCGACATTTAAATTTTTTGTTTTGATGCATATCTACCAGCTATAGATGGAGAAGAGCAGAGAATGCGCTCGTCATATCATTTTAATGTGGATGACAAGCGCTCCGGTATGTATTTACGTGACGTGCAGAAAAAAAATAACTTAACTCTCTTTTGCTTTTTTTGTTTTTTGTGCAAATGTAACAAACAAGAACATATGTGCCATCAGCCGGTCTTACAGATTTTATATGTTTTCTCTCTTAAGCGCAACCACCGCTTTTAATAACGCAACTCCATGTTCACAAAGCACATGCGCTCCCTCTCATATACGTTGAGTGAAAATTCGGAGCAGTTTAGCAAAAACTCAATCTTGGTGCGAGCACAAAGAAGGAAAATCTATAAAATGCTTGACTAGTAACCGGCCGGAATAGTAGCTTTGTAGCGCTAATGGTGAATGTGTGAATATGGGAAAAAGCGGGTTGTGTGTTAACTAAAGCAAAGAGAAACAGTTGATTGCACGCGGCCGTATGTGCGTATGTGTGTATGCATGCATATGTACATTCGCCTTAGTACGGCTTTAAGATAAATAAATCTGTGTAAATGTGTATCTTGAGCTATAGATTTTTACCAACAAAGCGAAATCTGTGATTTATGTGTGAATGCCAGAAAATGCAATAACGCCTTCTTTTTGATTTTATTTCATATATGAAAGATATAAAAATTACTTCAGATATTCGCAATCATTCTGGGCCCTTAGCAACCGCTTCTTGCTACAGAAAAATGCAACGGAAAACAATCACAAAAGTTTGAAAGAGTAAAGAAACATTAATCAAAGCTTTGCAAAAGAGACGGGAGAGAATCTCTCTCGTTAGCTGAATAAAAACGTACAAAAAATCAAAATTACAGCGTGGGGTCCTGCAGTAAAACTACTAACTACTATCAAAAGCAACTTTATATATGTGACTAACTACAAATGCTCGCATGTATGCATTGAGTTATACATGGCTTTAATTCGAATATTCTTCGACTCTAATTTTTGGAAATTTTTTTCTCCTCTAAGAACCTTTGAGTAGAAAAATTTTTATGAAGAACACAAAATTTTAGAAATCTTTCAAAAAACTCGTCCCGCAAACTTCATCTTCAATTTTCGACGATTCTCTGCATCCTTCTACGTGAGAATACAGATAAAGAATAAATAAAAAAAAACAAAAAAAAAAAAAAAAAAAAAAAACAAAAGGAAGAAAGAAATGTTGTGCGAAGTAAACGAAATTTATACACACACACAGATATAGAGTCAAAAGTAAACTGAGACTAACCCGGCCGTACTCTCTTTGTTTCGTACAAACAAAGCCGTCATCACGTTACCATCAAGCACGTCAACTGAAGCTGCTGCTGAAGCAACTTCTATAAATCAATGTAAACATAGAAATCCCATCAAGAGTTATAATGCAGCGACCCCATCACATTCATCTCATTTGACGTCTGATTCCGTTACTTCGTCGGTTATCCCCACAGTTCCGATCATCGCAACAAATTCGATTCATTTCGATTCGTCCAACTCTACCGTCACCAGCACACCAGCGAACCGTTCATCCGATTTGGTCGGCATCGATCAAATCTTTGCCTCACTATTAATGAAAATGGAAGTGTTATCATTACAAAACCATCACATACATCAACAGCAGTTTGGTGTTATTGGTTCAGCGAAGGTCAAAGGTGAGTATTTATAGATTTCATGAAAAAAATGCATTTCGACCTTTCTTTTTGTGCTTTAAAAATAATGTTAACTTTACGCTCGTATATATAGCAATAAATATATATACATATATGAATTGCTAATAGCCATCATGATAACTTCAGCAAAGCTAACAAGAATACGCACTAATGTCGTGACCCCATTCTAGATAGATCAAGAATGAAAAGTTTCCTTCAAATATTCTTTTTTTCTTTTTATACCCGCAGCGCAGGGAAGATAAAATATGTAATAGTAATGATACAGATATTGGAAGTCAAGTCTTCCAAACCCTCTACCCATCCACCAATATCATGATACTGCGTTCATCATTTTTGCTTTCGTCAAATTAAATTCAACAGAGGCCAAAGTTATATTCGGCTTTAATCGAACTTTTTATGATCGCTACTATTTCTTGTACTGAAGAGAGATAAAATTAAAACAAAAAATTATATTTGTAAGAGGCATGCACATCTCTGCAAGATCGCAGAGTGCAGTTTGAGTAACGAAGCTGATCTAGATATCTGCGTCTTTATTTAAACTCTGCACCGTCACTTAATTAAGTTCCGAATTCATGCAAGTCCGTCGTTGGGTTTTACTCTCCCTTGAAAAAAAAAACTGCATAAAACTTTTCTTTCTGTCTCTAGATAACGATATAGAAAGTCTACAAGCAGGCACAACTCCAAGTTATAATCCGTAATTGAAAACTTGACGCCTTGAAATACTTTCCAACACATCTAAGCCTTCAGGGACGAAATAAACGATCGGTGCTCAAATAAACTCGGAATAAAAAAACAAAATAATGATAAGAGGACACTAAATTTAAAGCGAGCGGGCCTTCTCAAGTCAAGCTCCATTTTTCTTAGGTTCGATACACCCTGTCTCGTATTTGTGTAAAAAGTTTCCAATACCACCGCTACTTAAAGACATAGATCCATTTAGTTTTACTTAAGAAAGCGGATTTTTTGATTGGATTTCTATATCTAATGCACTCTGAAAAGGTTAATTATCCCGGGACGTGTTCGAAGATAAAATAGTCTGCCAAATATGTTATTGCAGGATGGCGATAAAGCGTTTGTAATTAGCAATCGACCGAGCACCGGTTTCTTGATTTCCTTAACGTAACGTTATTCACTTGCTCTCTGCCTCCTTAAACAATCGGTAGCAATCAGATATCCTTGGGTCCATTGCCACCAGGGCTTAATCAGTATTCCCGAAATCGAAATTTAATTTTTGAACCAAAGTTTGAAACAATTTTTTTCCAGAATTTTTCATCGAGTTTCAAAAACGAAAAATATATGTTTTCATATAAAGGAAAACAATGATATCTCATTACCTATTGAAGCTATTAGCATGCAGTGTAATACCGATGTCTAAACTTGACAAACCGTACTACTTTTTGCCCGCAGTATAACATACACGCCTTACAAATATTACCAGAGAAAACGTTAACAGGGCTCGGCGGATAAAATTCAGCGCTGTACACGTCCCTTTCGTTTACATTATCTTAAGCAAGTTACAACTTTATTGTCTGGCAATAGCGATTATGAAATACCCTACATCTCTCTTACTGCGCCTAACTACAATTCTTCATCTTTTCCGTTCAAATAGATTGTAAATTACTAAAAATGAGACCTTCTTGCCATATATGGTGGCCTTATGTTTCATAAGCAATATTAAATGGGAGGAGTTCAAATAATGATTCTATCCGATTAACATTTTCGAAGTTCATTTACCGTGATTTCAAAACAATAGTTGAAAAAGAATTTCGTCTGTTGGTTAAACATTGTTTTCTATCGATGGTTTATCGATTTGAAACAATTCTTAAGCGGTCCGAATTCGGCTGTGATTACAGAAAAAGAAAAAAGTGCCCAAAATCACCGACATGCTAAAGATATAAGAAGAAGACAACTCGTGCACCATTTTGCAGGAACATTTGTCGATGGCAAAAATCTGTCTGAAGTGGATACGGGCTTTGCTCACTTTCGACAATAACGCTATGATGAGTCAGAGCGCTGTTTTTATCTTCTTTTATTATTAATATGACGAATCAGTCAGGGGATGTCCCCCAGTCCTATAATGCGGTGACAATTGGAAAGAAGTTAACGGAAAGAGATGGAAAAGCGGTCGCAGCTTAGCTTGGTTGGCGTTATGCCTTTACTGACTCAGCACTCGGCATAACTACGACCAAGGTAAACTCTATTGAAAATTATTTTTCACACAACGTGTACACTTCAGAGTCAAATCGGCAATTAGCCGAATGAAAAGCAAACGTCGTCCAGTAAAGCAATTGTAACTTGTATACCAATGATCGCAATGACATGAAATTTTAAGCCATTTCGTTTGAAAACTGGTCTCATCTAGAAAATAATGTGGATCCGTCACTAGTCGCAACACCTATATATCGCTCTGAAAAGTATTATGTCGATGTTCCATGAAAGCCGTATCGTGAATTATAAAGAGGTAAAAAGATTTAAAAGTCGCGACTCGTAAAGATTTAAAGACAGAAACAAATTGAGGGTTCATTACCTTTGCTTATATAGTTGCCCATGATGTACTAAGGCCTAAGGAAATTCGCTGCATATTATCCCAAAATCATATAAATATTCTGGTCAAAGAAATTTGTCTGACTCTCTATTTGTCTGATCTGTTACCTTGAAAAGTTTCGCATGAAACCTGTAAGCTTTTGCATGGTAACGATGTACAATTTTGGATATTTTATTGGCAAAGTAAGTAAAGAATTGTATTCAAGGAGCTAGAGCGTGTTTGTTTGCCTTTTACATCTTTTCAGCTGCTAGTGTGCGTTTCACAAGTAAAATCTCTTTTTGCCATAGGTTTGTTGAAAAAATGCTAATGTACTTGATAGTTCTGAGCGGGTATAAAATGCAACCGGTTTTTTAATGTCATTACAAATGAAAAAATAGAGTTTCTCAGAATTCGTTTCTTATGCAAAGTTTATTTTTTCCTTTAACATCAACGACCGTATTGATGATACGACTTTCCCATTAGCCCTATCGCTTAACTGACGACCGCAATAGCTCGAAGATTCGCATAATCTAAACACGATTGCATAATACGTACGGTTGCAATGGGAAACGGAAGCGAAACTTTGCGGCCCATCCTTGTCGATACGCTAACGAATAAATTTATTTTCAAGACAAAATTTTTATCGTTTAATTTGCCGTTTTTCCTTCTTCTTCAAATATTAATTTTTGTGGTTTTTATTTTATTCCGGCAAATTGCAATCAATTTAATTTTACAATTGAGTAAAAATTTGCTGAGCAGGGCAAAAAAAAAAAAAAAAACAAGAAAAACAAAAATAATAATAATAAATTTCCATAATTTATTTCCATTGCATATGACATAGAATGCTCCGATATACATATAAATTCACTGAAACAAACAGACAAACAGACAAACAAACAAACAAACAAACAACTATATTATGATGAAGGATATTGCCGCTAGTTTTTATTATGTGTGTCACTGTAATTACCGTAAAGCAAAGTTAGTAGCAAGGCAAGCAAAAAGTGCAACATGTATATATATATGCACTAGTTTGCATGTGCGTTTATTGACGTGCACGTACACGTGCTTATATGAATGCGAACACGGTTCCCTGTCAAACAATCTCGTTCAAGCCTTTAATCATACCCAAGTTTCTATAGGAATTTTGATATGTATGTGCACATATGTGCATGATTGTACATATACAGTAAGTAACATTATTTCTGGCTTAATACCCCTCAAGTACATTTCATTTTAGTTATTTTATTCACCAAGCGAATACACAAACGTGTTAACTGAATATGTACATATATATATATATATATATATATATATATATATATATGCATGTGCATAAGTGCATAAGTACATAATTTAGATGCGTATGTGTATATACAAATCATACATATTTTACCCTTTTTATGGAGAATGTGAACATATTTGTTGGAGTGCCTTTCTACATACATATTATGTCTTCACCTTTTCGTTTCTCTTCTCTTCTTTTTTTTTTTTTTGTTTGCCAATCCATATTTTTATTTTTAGTGAACTTAGTTTCCGTTGCCTTTCCGTTTCAATATTAATTAAAAGACAAAAGCAATTTTTCTCTCCAACACATATAGTTCGCTTTGCTGTTTAGCAATTCATTAGAGCGGCGAGATGTGGTGTTTTTTATGAATTCCGGATTGGATCCATAATCACGAAATCCGAACCTGAAAATGGCCGATTCGCGTACACCCACAATTACTAAAACATTGATACAACCTTAAACGAATGGAAATGTGCACCCTACAGCGGACTGTCCGTCTGTCTCAATGTAATTAAAATTATTCTTTGTAACAAAAATTAAACTTTTAATAACGTTTTAGGGAATATTCATGAGGTTGAACGGATATTAGGTGTGTGTGTATATGTATTAAGCCTTCTTTTTTCTTTTGTTTGTAAAACTAGGCATTGATTTAAAAAGAATATGCTATAATATATTTTAAGGGGAACAGTGAATCAGTGGTAAATAATGGGCGAAGATTAATGTTAATAAAGTTTTTCTGGTTAAAGTTTGAAATATTGGATCGAGCACCATCGTGCTGAAATTTCATCTGATCACGTCTTTTGTCATAAGAAGTCAGCTCAACTGCATCAGGTGCAGTCAAAAGCGCCTCATAGCTTCATATTTCGCTGGTTTGAATCAACACACAATACACCATACATCAGACTAAGCAGATTTAGACCCCCTTTCCGTTATTCAACAAAGTGCATTGTATTCGCTCGTATTTTGAGAATCTTCCGTTAATTTTAATCATGGTTTCACTTGAAATGTGCGTTTATTGAGAAAAATTGGTACAATATATATATACATATATATATACATATATATATAGTAAACAAAATATTTTCTGGCAACAAGGCGATCTCGTGTCGAAAGCAGTTGTATTGGTTTGGCAGCGATTCAATTATCGACCCATTGTAGCGCTTCTTAAACTTTGCGAAGCTACCCGACAGCCATGCCATGATGCATCGATCTGAACAAGTGGTAATCAGAAGGCGCCATGACTGGTGAGTACACTGGGTGTGGCAAAATTTCCCATTCGAGTTGCAATTGTATATCTTTGACAACTTTTGTAACAAGTGACTAAAAGATGGCATTTTCATCCACTGTTCGAAAGCACAATTTTGAGCCTTCCATAGGGTGAATAAGTCAATAAGACTACGTGGAGAACAGATATTTTATGCAGAGAAAGGTCAGAGTCATCGCATTTAACCATTACGACCCGGGTGTTTCGCATTACTTCATCGTTTTTATCTGCAGAAGTCGCTGATCAAAATTAACGGAAGCACCTAATAGTCGCATAAAGAAATCTTACAATAAACACAAAGTTAAGTAAGTTCACGATAATTGGTAAGTGTTGTCACTTTCAAAAACAAAGTTTATTTCTCTCCAAACGGAATGGTCTAACCATGAGTCGAACAAGCAAAGCTAAACTTCCTCTTCACTATATTCGCGGATTGATCGGAACACAATGACGTTAAATAGTTAATTACCCGGACGCTTACACTACACTTTGTTAAGTATGATTACAGCCATCGGAGCAATCAATTCATTCTTCGTCAAATTTGTTAATTTCCATTATTAACTAACTTTTGGTGTTGCCAGATTAATGCAATGGATTTACAGTTCACATTTAAATTGTTATATTTAAACAAATAATGTTGAGATTTCAAATCAATTCTTTTCCCCCTAATAATGGAGCGATGCCTCTGCTTCTCTTTTTCATAATCATACTTTTCTTATTAGTTAATAATTTATTAGTTAATTACTATAACACATGGAAATTGGAAAATTCACTGCTATATCGGTTATAAATCAATTCTTATCAAAAATATTTGCCGGCAACACTATACGTAAGACTGTTCTCATAAACAAAATGTCAAATTTCTTGTGTCAAATTTAACTTCGTTTCATATTAGTAACGGAACAGAAGCAGAAGCCCGCCATCAATTTAAAATGAAGCGAAATAAAAAAGTCGAAAAACAAGCGATCAAAAATGCAGTTTTCCTTCTTTTTCTAATTACGCTTAAATGTTCATACCCAACAATATACTATTATCTTGGCCAACACTATATATAAATATATATCTTTTAGAAGCGAAACTGGAATAAAAGTCACAAATTCTCAAAGACACGTTCTAATCTTTTGTGTTAGAGTTAGCCTCAGGCTTACACAAATTATGTTGATAGAGATAAGGACAGCTGTTGATCAGCTGATAATAAAAAAGCAGCTGAGCAGACATTTAAAAAACTTGAGACACAGTTAGACAACTCAATGTTTTACCACTAAACCTACCGAAATCGTGATACTCCAAAATGAATCGTTTGCTAAAGTTGTGCGAAATGCACTCAACAACACCATCTGGCTGACCATCTTTTGACAGTCACTACTTTTCACTATCTTTTGATAGTCACCAGCTCAACATTTTGTCTAGAAGAAAAAACTTGGTCTGAAATCTGCATTTATTCTTGATCGGTACTAATTCACACTAAATCGTATACAATTATCCTTCAACTTATATGTTAGCACTAAACCTACCGACATTTTATGCCGAATACCTAATTCTACCATGAGCGGTCAAATGACCGCTTCAGAAGAACATATGTATTCTAGTAAAGTAGATAGTAAACAACAAAATATTTTTCTGATGCTCGTTCCCCGCTTTTCGATGTTTTATGTTTTAGTTACTTTTATGCATTTTCATCACATTTTTTACAAATGACACTACATTTCCACATCCGTATCTTTTACATTTTATACAAATTTTGTTTGTTTTATTGACTTTATTCTTATTCTTATTTGACAAGATTTCCGTTCAGAACAAACACTATTTGTATTTATTATTGTTTTTGATGAGCATTCTTTGCTTATCTTTTTCTCTTTCTGATATTCCGTCCCAAGTTCTTCTGCCGATTGAAATAAAAACACTTGCCTCGATATTTCTTCACCCGTCGTTTCTATATATAAAATCCAAGCATTTATCCCGGCTAAATCTAAGATATTGAAAAATACCTGTAAGGGCCATCTTTGACATTTAGATTTTACACTATATTTTCTGGCCATTTGATCGGTTACATCTACACCGAATTTTGTACTATTGTAAAATCTAATTGTCTCTGGTACACGGGTGTCATTTTTTTCAATTTCAACGGATGAATGCATTGAACTAAGTCTCAATACTTTTTTATTGGGTTTAGCTTTACAAATTGTAAGAATAAAATTTTTCGATTTGTATAATACTATCCTTTGCCTGTCTCGCTAATTTTGGCAGCTCTCTTTTATTTCTTCGTATAGTTCCAACAAGCGTCGTTCTTTTTACTAGAAGTTTACTCGCTAGTGACGCACTTGTAAAAAAATTGTCAACTGTTATATTTCTCCCATGGCCCATGGTATATGGTTCTGCTAATTTCAAAGTTACAAACTCTCCAAGTGGGATTGATGATTCTCTCCCTTCATCTTTTCCCAAATATGGAAAACCGTTTACTATATATTTACTACTTACATCGGAAGCTAACCAGAATTTTATGCCAAATTTGTCCGGTTCGCTGGGCATGTATTGAGTAAGTCTACAACGTGCTTTTGTAGGAAACAATTGTTCATCTATACCAAGATATGCTCCTGGTTTATAACAGTTTTGACTGTTTTCGATAAATTTATACCAAACTTCATAAATCAAAGCGAGCTTATCGTTTTGTAAGCGTTGGCTTCGTTGATTTTTGTTGTCAAATCGAATAAATCTCATGATTTCGTGTTCCATAAATATAATAAATTAAGATTTTTAGCCTCATAGGCGCCCCGTGCATACAGAAGTCCAATAAATGCATATAATTTTGCAAGAGATAAATTCCATTTCGTTTTCAACACTCGAAATGCCTCTGATTCCGTATACTCTCTTACATGTTCAATCAGTTTATGATCAATAATCAGAGAAAATGCTAATTTAACTCCGCCCTTCATAGCATTTCGTTTAGCGTATTCTGTCGATCCTGATACTTCCTTGAAAATATTATAAACCGATGCTTTTCCACTGTTAGACCCTTCTTTTATTTTTTTCCAAACAGTTCCGTCCATAGCAGTTTCAATCTCTTCCTCATTTTCACTTTCGGAACTAACTATAAATCTCTTTCTTTTTTGTCCTCTTCGTATATTCAAAATATTCTCTTCGTTCGTATCGTTGTCAAATGAGTCACAATAATTTTCTGCAGCATCATCATCAATATCGTAAACTTCTTGATCATCTTCCGAACAATCCTCGTCGATATTATTTATTTTGTCTAATAAATTGATATTCCTCGAATGTCTTGACATTTTGGGGGATGATAAAGTAAAAACTAAAATATAAAAATATAAATCAAACGGGCCAGAAAACAATTGTAAATCATACCACAAAATATTGTTTGGTTCTGTTTGGCTTTGTTGCCGAAACTATCACTTATACCACGTAATAATTTTTATTATAATATAATTATTATTTCTATTAAACACTGAAATCTTGATGCTCTCTGTTCGTATCGCAAGATCGTGCTGTCGTACAAAAAACGCAATGTCCTTTTTTCCAATAACGACGAAAACGCCATGCATGGATCTTAACCGCACATTTGCCTACAATGTAGACGCATTGATTAGATTGTGGACTGTCTGCAATTGCATTGTAGACTCGTAAAACAATTTCAAGAATGCGATTATCGAAGAATGTAGTCGTAAATAATATAAATCTTTTAGACGGTCAAATGACCGTTCGTGGTAGACTAAACATGGTATAATTTGTTTGCGGAAAATACACAACAACAAAAAGTTGTAAATATTGAAAAATAGATTGTATGTATATTTTAGGAGAACTCAATAAGCTACATGATGATACAGCAACGTTTTAACGGAAAATTTTAAAAACGGTCATTTGACCGTGCATGGTACGTTTAGTGTTAAATTACGAAAGAAGAAAAATTTTTTTCATTCGACAATTTTGCTGGGTTTTGTTGAGTGCACATGCACATATAAGCCATTCAGAAAGATTTCAAAGGGCAAAAAAAAAGCCCCTCTCAAAAAATAAGTGCTACAAAGTTCATTGCAAGCACAGTGGACGTTAAATTAAATATAGTTGAGCCTATGAGTTAATACTGTCGACCTTTTTTTTGTTTTTTTTGTTTTTTCTTTCTTTTGTTTTTTTTTTTTTGTGCATTTCCTTAGATTGGACAGGCTCTCTTTCACCACCACCAGAAACCCAACTGTCGAATTTCGCAGCTTCTGGAATTAAAGAGGATAAGAGTGCGCCCATTGAGTTTGTAGACGTTGTTGATGGTATTGAATCTCAGCATAAGCATTCCCTTCGTCCCCAAATACACCAACAATTGCAATCTACCACCATGGAAACTTCAACCACTCCAACACACATTAAGTCCGCAAACAATGCTATTTACACATATAACAATAATCTACTGCATTGTTCACCACATACTAGCACAACAAACACGGCAATGTCGTCAATGTATCCGTCAGCTTTGACGCCATCGCCAACCTCATCGAATTTGTCAACACCCACCGAAGCCACTGAACACTTTGGCATTGCACATTCTAATGATATTGATGCAGCTGCTGTAAATGAACTTTCGCAGCGTTTACAGGCAGAACTGCGCGCTGCTAAAAGCCGTCATTTGTCTTGCACGGAAGTGTCGTTACCATGGGACTTAACACCACGAATAGCAGCCGAAATGATAAAGACCTCGGAAAGAGAACCGTGTGGTGTGAAAGGATGCGCAATATTCATTGATTTTGCAGACGATACGGGCAATGTCAGGTAAAATTAATATATTTTAAGAATATTTCATACACGACAGTGTTCTCTAGTATACCGATTAAAAATGCCATTAATTTCTATTTGCGAGTGCGAGTGCGAGTGCGAGGGCCTAATCCGTGAACACTAATTTTAGGCAAAAACCATTCGCATGCAATGCTAGCATAAAAGTTATACAAAACAAACAGAAATTATATCTCACTTGAGCTAAATCATCTGTTCATTCCGAAAAATATGACTCTAAGATAGGGAACAGTCTTGAATATAAATATAAAAGAATATACAAATCGTACTCAAAAGCATAACGATATTGAAATACTAAAAAAATTAAAATTTTTTAAAAATTTCATAATCTACTAATATATATGTGTATATGTGTGTAGCTAAATCATATTTTTATAAATTCGAAAAAGACATATACAAACTTACTGCTTTTTGTACCCACTGTATAAGAATGGGAAGAATCCTAGCATTTTCACTTCTACTTGCAACAGATGAAAACTGGACATCGGACATTTCGTAAAATATAAATGTAAATATATATATATATATATATAATCGAAGTATAATTCCGAATTTTTTATGCCGTGCATAAAAGTGATTTTTATAACCAATGTGGTCCTCGCTCAGGCCGGCCAGTTACTGCCGACGGCTTACGTAAATTTCGATCGTCGAAAAAAAAACTATGGGTTGAGAGCAACCTGTGCGCAAATCTAATATATTTTGAGATTTGAAATCTAACTCGTTCGTTCGTCTGAAGCTCAGAAAACTGAAAGTTGACACAAATGTCCATTGCTGTTGGTCATACGTGATCCAAGCACAATAGCAAAAAAAAAAAAAAAAACTCAAGACATTGCTTATTATATATGTTTATATATATACATATATATTAAGGTACATAATTATAACACAAAATAGCCGCCATTGCGCTGCTAACACCCCCACAGTTACAAAAACAACAATAGTTTTATATATATTTACTTGTGGTGGTGCATATTGCTCTATGGCGATTGTCAAGTATTTTACATATTTATTTTTTAAGTACAAATTACAATAAACAAGCGATAGTCGTTTTATATTATTATTTTCATTTGTAGACGTATTGCAGCTTTTAAAGTCGATCCCAGTACCGTTTCCACCTTTGAATTATACTTAACCTTGAAACAAGATAAAGGTGGCTGGACTTCAATATTACCACAATTTATTAAGTAAGTATATATATATATATATATATATATATATATATATGTATGTATGATGTGCGAATGAAAGATAAAGTAAAAATCTAAAATGTATTTATTTTCTCGAAACAGAAATCTAACACGCAGCAACACCATATTAATTAGTCCACACTTTACATTAAGTAAACATAAAATTTATGCCTGTGAGTAAATGGAAAATCTACCTAAAACGTACAAATTATATAAAGAAAATAATAATAATAATAATAATAATAATAATAATAAAACAACATAAAAATATAATTTAAAATAATTAGCATCGTTGACCACATAAAGAAAGGGACGCAAGCATGGAGGAAAAACAAACAGCGTGTCAATTGTGCTTAGGAGAAAATTTTTAAAAAAGAACGACGACAACAACAACAACAACAACAACAGCAACAGTAACAACAAATAGTAATCCCTCCGATTAAGCAAAAATAATGATATAAACAACATGAAGTGAAAGTAAATATGAATGTAATTACATTAGTTAGTATTCTGCTTAAATATCTTAACAATATGTATGTGACATATTCACACATATACCGACGATTAAATGATATATCATAATAAGGTCGAATAACAAATGAAAAAGAGACAAGCAAAACAAGTAAGAAAATTTTATTCATCTTAGGACGAAAGTCTGATACCCCTACCACTTCAAACTAGATAATTCGGTTGATCATCCATTGGAACAATTTTTACATTTTCATTTTTCACTGCATGTAATAGATTTCTGTGTGTTAAGGGCGGATTATGCCCACTCTCAAGCTCGAACGGCAAATCGACGGACAGGCACCAGAAGGACAACGAACTCGCAAATGTGGTTAAATCGAAAAACTTACAAGGATTAAGTATGCATATAGATTGTAGGGTTCCTGGCGCATATTATTGGCTCTCACCAGCAAAAGCACAAATCCAGGATAAATATTTATTTCACGATGAAAAATATTCTGGATGCCCACAAGCAGGTTTTTTATCTCACTTTTTTTTTTTTGAAGATTTCATGTTATAGTTCGCTTAGAATGTGTACCAATTTAAAGCCGACATCCTAAATTGATAGCAATATTTTGCTTTTATAAACTTTTTTGGAAAGTTTTAGCTACCGCGTGTGCCACTTCGACCTATTAAAAAAACTCAATGTGCATAAGTAGTAAACGGGTATGAACGCTCTTCAAAACGGATACAAAAGTAAAGTTCTAAGTAAATTCCAAATTGCAATGTCACACATATAGATAAATGTACACACGCAGAGCTATATAGACATCCATTTATATTGAATCAATTGCCAACCGGACGATAAACTCCTCATACTTTTTTAGATGATTTTTTTTTTTTTTCTACACATCATGTAAAACTTAAGCTTATTCAGCTTATTTTGCCGTGCATTATTAAACAAAAGGGAGTTTGTCCAACAGGACTGACATGTAAAGAGATCTCATGTATGCTAATAACGTCAAATGTAGCAAGGATGGGCAGTGGGGCTGTATTTCGTTTTGGTAACGGCTCTTCCACCTCGATGAGGAACAATTCATTTTGCATAGACAACCAAGCATTTTCGCTCACTTAGAATCAGAAGCATTTTCGAAAAGCAAAGACAGATTTGACCTTCGCCAATGTCCTTAGTCCAAGCATTTCTTTTTAAACTAAAGAATAACTTATAAAGAGCGTTTAAAATGTGTCTATGCATCCACGCTGAATGCAAAGTTACTTTAATAGGGTTGTTCTAAATTCATTCTTCGTCTAAAATAGTACTTACCAGACGATGTTGCGAAGCACGGTCGTGACTAGCGTACAGTTTTGTGACGAATTAACCATGCTTGTCGACTTGCCTTCCGTATAGGTTTAAAACGTATTTCTGACGGCAGATCAAGTTTCGAAAAAATGTTCGGCCCGCATTAATTAACCGCTCAAATACAATTCTCAAATACAATCTATAGTAAATGTTGACTCGATAAAAGTTCACCTTTAAATACTTCACAGGGCCATTTAAAACGCGACAGCCAAAAGTTGTTGGCAAAATGTGTTTCAATATTTATGCATATAATTTGAAGTGGTCGATATAAAAGATTCGCATAAAAGCGAATATAACTCTTTTTTTTTTACTTGTTGCTTGTAATATATATATATAAAGAAATAAAACAATATTAGCGAGCAAAAACGAATTTTAAAAGTAAGAGAAAATCAAATAAATGTGTATTCGTTAAGTTTTCAAATACTTCTACATGCAAATATAAAGTGATGATAGTGATGATGATTACGATAATGATAATGATAATGATAATGATAATGATAATGGTGATACAAAATAAATATAAAAAAATCATATTTAACGTAGTTGATAATATACCTTAATAATACATACAAGACGTAAGCGAATGATGCAATTAAATTAAATTAACAAAAAGTAAACAAACAGAACAAAAGTTTATGTGATATTATTATAATAAAAAAATTAAAAAAAAAAAAAAAAAAAAAAAAGACAAAAGACAAAAGAAAAACATTACTATTAATAATCCATAAAAATATTCTAGTATTATAAAAAAGTAGCGACTTTTAAAATATTATTATACAACTATATATATACTCATGTATATTGTTGTATATATGCATACATGTATATATATATATATATATATATATATATATATATATATATATATATATATATATATATATATATATATATATATATATATATGTATATGCATGTATGTATATGTATATGTATATGTTTATATTATTTATCAGTTTAAATAATTAGATCAAGCTTGAAAGAAAGTTGTTTTGTAAACGGTATTTTTAATCGTTTTCTTCTACTTAAGCTTTAAAAAATATTACTTTCCTATTAAATGACGTGTAATTGTAGTTGTGGTTAACTTAATAAAACTTTTTTCTATAATTACGTGCCAAGAGACGTTTGCAAACTTTGAAGAGAACGAATGCTTCTTTTGCGTTGCATAGTCCATTAAATTGCATTAACTTGGTAGGCTGCACATGGGTCAACGATTGACCCATTGCGTTTTGGTTTATCGAATCATTAATATTGCCATGTGTGCGGAGAAGACGTAAGCGCTGGGTAGGGGGGTTAGTATGCTGCTCTACAAACTAATCTTCCTTATTTCACCCATCAAGGTGCTTTCTTTGATTTAAGAATATGCTAAAATTTATACGGACGAGAGTCTGCGGTCGAATAATGACTTCTGAATAATTAGTATGACAAAAAATCAAGGCGGTAAGTAAATGTATGTATAAAAAAGGCTGAGAAGCATTGATCAACGTTGTCAAGCTTAAGACGATATCCGAAGCAATTTGAACACAATCACATCAGTATACCAATAGTTCGCGGGAGATGAGGACGTACAACATTCTTAAAAATGGATATTAAGACATCATCAATCCATAAAAAGATTCCAATACTTTTCATTCCCGGTCCAAAATAGATCTTGTGATCCCGTTTACAATTATGCTGAGCGACTATATGTAGCGAATAGAGTCCACGCGGTAGGAAAGCTAATCATGTGACACTCAAGATTCCAATTCTAACTTCAACTCAAATCATCATACTTCAGTTTTCAAAAAAAAAAAAAGAAAATCAAAGTTTCTATCGCACATACATTAATTTTTTGTTTTACTGTCACTTATGGCGGTACAGCTACTTTAAGGACATTTCATTGATTTTATGAGTGAAAACTTTTGGCGTAACATTTTCTTTTCATTGGATGCGTCCAGTGTTTTTCCAATATATATTTATTTCGTTTCCCAATTTACATAACACACAAAATTATTCCGTAAGTCATAATGAAATCCAAAAGGGATTTAACCATGTCGCGCGGTCGTTATTGTTTACGATGAGCTCTAAAAGCATGCTTGATAAACTTATCAATCTCTTCTGTTGTTTTCTTTAAAGCCGAGTCCTTCGTCTAATATTATCGATGTGGTATACTAAGTTTGCGCAAACTTATGCAACATCCAGGGGAACCTATAAGATAAATCGGCCTTAAATTATGCCAATCGACTCAGAAGCACTCAAAACCAGTTTAAGCGTGTCGTTTGCTTCTTCAATCTGCAGGTCACAGCTTTCGAGATATTCTCAAAGAATTCGGTTCACTGATATATTTTGTTTGCAACGACGAACTCTACGCTACTTATACAGATTCGCTTTGAAAACCGTTTTATACCTTGAAAAGAATTCCATGTTCGGACGGGGCAAAAAAAAACCGTGCCCTTTTTGCGCATTGTTGTCACATTTGACCCGCCCTTCATCGCTAATGGCTCCACTTAGTTTCGTGTCAGTAGCAGTTTTGTATTGTGTCGCGGATGGAAACTTAAACCCTTAAGCTTTCAACCCTTAATTCATGGGGTGTTCAAAAATCGAACGTCTATTGCTATCTGATTCTATTCGAGGCCAGTGTTCAGTTTAGCAACGATGTGTCAAAATCAGGCGTACCTTCGATTTCCTGGAACGGAAAATGGGGATTTTGATAAAATATCTTCACTGTAGGCGTACCACGAACTTTTCCACCAGCCAGCGAAGCGTGACCGATATTGCAAAATATAAACATTTTTTCAAAATGTTGGGTCATTTCCAAAACGGAGTCACTTTCAGCCAACTCGCAGTCTTTTTTTATTTTTCTAATTATCTACGTATTGTCACATTTTAAACGCACCACAGTATACCTGAGTAGGATTAGTATACTAGTACTATAGTTAAGCAACTCGTAAAGCAATTTTTTCCTTACTTGTTAACCATCGCCGTTATACTTTATTGAACATATATATTTTGTATTCATCGGTTATTAATTGCCGTTCAGTGATCCGCTATCTGTTATACATTACCCATTCACGATCAAATATTATTTGGTGTATACAACGTTATCCTTACTAATCTGAACTAAGTATTTTCAGTTTATTTATTTACTTAATCTTATGTATATATATATATATATATATATTTTTTTTTTTTTACTAGTTGACTGCTAAAAATTTATTAATTATCACGAATTAAAAGTGTGTAATAAAACAGTTAATACCTAAATGGCAGTAACTGCAGCTCTCTATAGTTTGTCGTAATTTATATTAAAGTAAGATGTTATTGGGCCGACAGTGGACACTTACTTCAAGAAATTGTTGGTATGGATGTACGTGTGCGGGCTTACTTTACCTATGCTACAATAATTATTGCGGTTCCAATAGAAATTAAAATTTTTACTTGGTTAGCCACTTTACACGGGACATATATACATATATATTTTTTTTACTTAAGAAATAAAGAAAAAAGTCGACCGAAATTCTTTTATGATCTTTCTTCTAGATCTTTACTAATAAAATGTATAAATTTTAAAGTAGTAAGAAAACCTAGTCCTTGATAAGGAAAATAGGTTCGCTGACTCTCAATGGATAGAGTATTACATGCATGGACGGTGAATGAATAGATGTGTGCCGGGATCAAATGGATTATTTTCCCTAGTTTTTTTTTGCGAAAATTGGTAATGGCTTACCTCATGTGTGTAACATGTGATATCTCTTTATTGCAGAGTTTCACTCACTGTCTCACGTTCGGCTGCCATCGGCGGCGGTTGGCGAACAAGCTGTCAACCAGAATGTAAGTTTCGCGGCTGTGACAGCAAAACAGCAGCTTACAAAACTTTAATATTTTCTTAGGACAACTACAGCTACAATTCTTAATAATAATTCTTTCCGAATGCTTTGACTATAATTATCAGACGGGTAAGCTCAATTTACTGGCATAGGGAGGAGTGTATGGCTCCACTGTCTTTTTCGATATGTCTAAATATCGCAGTCTCCACATTCTGCTCTCTCTTATGAATCTCCTTTTCATGTACATGTTGTTAAGTGCACCCCCCAGGCCCCGTTCTAGATGCTATTCGCAGTATTTACCTCGCGTCTTAGACGATGAGCCAACGTTTTGGAATCTAGTACAAGTCTATGTGTTTATGTCGCCGCATTTCAGGAGAGCTTTCTTTTTATTCCTCCGTCTAAGAAACTATGCAGCAAGTTTCTTGTCAATTTCGTTCGCAACTTCCCTGGAGGACTTACGTGACGACTTCCGCGTACATTTGCGGACAATAGCTTGGACAATTGGAATGGCAATTTTCATCGATAACGACTTGCGTGCTTTATTTTTATATATTCTTAGGTAGCATTTATGGCAGTTTAACCACTTTTAGTTTTTTTATTTTTTTCAGGAATGTAGTGAGATCGACAAGCTTCTATAGTTTTTAATAACAGCACCGGTTACTTTAACACACGCAAAAATTAAAAAATCGAATTTATATCTTTTTGCCCATTTTATGACCAGCTCAAGAACACGCTCGACAAAGTAAGAAAAACAGAGATACCCTTTATACCCACACTAAACAATGCCTGTCAACTAACAATATATTAATTTTATAATCGTATTAATGGAAAAGTCCCGATTTAAATTTACGCTCTTTTTATATTCTTAGTGAATGTAAGATTGGTTCCAAGTCGATCTAGTCGTGTGCGTTTGTCTAACGCCGATTGTGGTAGAAACGTGAAGCGTTGCATGTTGAAATGTTCTTACTTCAAATTCAGTTTAATCGGCTCATTGACCGCATTACAATAAAAATAGCAAGTACTTGATATAGGTATTGATGTGA
This sequence comes from Glossina austeni, assembly GCA_000688735.1. Taxonomy (NCBI): domain Eukaryota; kingdom Metazoa; phylum Arthropoda; class Insecta; order Diptera; family Glossinidae; genus Glossina; species Glossina austeni. Next base: position 2,078,326 of record KK502415.1, on the reverse strand, counting down.
GAGATTCGCCTGAGTGCTAATATAATTTCACTTGTTTGTCTTATAATAATTTCTACATTTGTACTAAGTATTAATTAATAACTTGCTATAACCTTTTCGTCTTCTTATTCTTAAAGTTTACAGTTTTATTCAACTAACAGCTTTATTCTAAGCAAAATATTTTACAACTATAGAGGATTTAGTAGAGGCCCTCAGGCCGTCATAATATGGACGGTGTCGTGACCAATTCCGATATTGAAACACTAGATACGTATAGATAGCCAATAACTGATACTGGAAGAAATTTAAACTCACATAATATACAGTATATTTATACGCGTGTACGTGTTTAGAATGATGAACGTGATGAACGTGTTGTGTTCTCTACATAGCACGGTATCATATAAATGAATAGAACCTTAAAATTAAATCAATTAATTGCTATCGATAACACAATTTCGTTCAGTTAATTGTATTTGATTGTATAATAATAACATATACTGGCCTGTTCTATTTCGACGTTTTATTCCAACACTCTCTTTCCCCTTATTCACTACAAAATACTGTATTGTATCGGTGCAATACTTTTTGCACAAATCAGTGTTAATGATTTTTTTCAAGGTTTTTGTTCACCTTCAGAGTAGTGACAACATGTGAAGTTGAATTTTCAGAATGCTCGTTGGGCCTTTCTACTTTTCGAGGTTACAATGCAAATGCATCTTCAAGTATGACAGCACTCCGCAGCGAAACGTCTCAAAACCTTTTATTCTTTTCCTGAAGACAGCGACCACTAAGTGCAACGAGTAATTTTAAAATTTCCAACAAATGATTTTTCTTTAAGTTTAAGTGGAATTTTGAACGTATTGAAAGCAACAATTCAGCGATTGTCTCCAATATGGGAGAGATACCTAACCTCAAAAATATATTCGTCTACAAAATGGTGGGAAAAGAAAATTTAAATCATTGGAAAGACAAATACTTTCGGAAACTTTGCCAAAATGCAATCGAAAAATTCTTCTGCACGAGATAATTCGATTGCATCAAGTATTACCCTGGCTTTTCAAAGTGTATCTTAAAGGATTTTCAATCATAGAGAGTATGCTTCGGTGCCGGTGACAACGGATTACTATCTTTTACCTTAGATGATATTAAAAATTCGAAGATTGCATTTCTTCGACTACAGACGAACAAACTTACGTTGTAAAGGATTCAATGGATCGATTGAAATCTATACAAGTTGTAAGAAATTTTTGGCGAATAGTCATTCGTTTATTTTTGGGAGTCTTTGTCAATAATCACAATAAAGTGTTTCAGGTTCGTAAAGGTGAAGAGAATCAAGGACGAACGAACGACCGATTTGCAAAACGATTTACTTCTTCGCAATAAAAGAGGCAATTATATAAATTTGAACTATGCTTTTCATGTATAAAACATAAAATTATATGCTATAAAGGTAAACAGATGGCGTAGGAAGCAATGAACCGGCGCGTTAAGATGAACGGAGATGTGCAAGTAGCGCAAGTATTATAGAAGGCACTATTATTATAACGCGACTATCAGTTCTTTTAGAGAGAGAGAGAGAGAAAGAGAGAGAGGGAGAGGTTGAAAGAAGAAGGCAGGCCAGGTCGTAGATAATAAGTAATGAAATTATCTGCTTCACTTGCGGGGTTAATGGCGACGGCAAAAACAAAAAAATGGATCATTTTTGACGCTAATAATGCGGCGGCGGCTATGTTTTATTTCTTTTTTATTAAATTATTTTACTTTTTAAGTGTTTCTCGATTAAAAGTATATTATCATTAATAATTATTATTAATTTTTATTATTATTACTATTATTAGCATTGTTGCTATTATTATTATTATTATTATTATTATTATTATTATTTTTATTATTTTTATTATTATTATTATTATGTTTTGTTGTTTATAATCAGACTACTGATAATTATGTTTTTCTTTTTAATTCTTTTAATTATATTTATAATACAATATTTTTTTTAAAATTAAAAGGTTGAACAATAACGTCTTTGCTTTAAATACGATTTTCCTAATTTAAATGATTTATAATGTAGTTCTTGAGTTGAATAACCATCTTGTATGTTTTGAAAGAGAGATAAAAGAGAGGAATAGAGATAGAGCGAGAGTAAAAGAGAACGAAGAGCATTTTAGAGGAGGAATGAGGAATTAGGTCCGGGAAATGGTCTAATAGATAGATAACTATATATATTGTGTTTAAATTTTGTTGTGTGTATATTTTTCTTTACAATTAAAAGCTGGTTTAGTTGTGTGTTATGAAGGAAATAGTTTTATACGTTTTCTTTTTATTTATTTATTTAAGTTTCATTAGTTAAGATTTTCATTTCTTATTCTTAAAAATTTTCTTATTTTTCACATCATTTCTGCATAATTTATAAACGCATTGTATGTAAATATATCTATTAATGTGTATATGTGTGTCCGTTTATTTATAAATATAAAGCATAAGCGTTTGCCCTGATTAACACAAAAAAACAAGGCAATAATCTTAACATTTTTCTTTTTATTTTAATTATGATAATTTTTTCTTTTGTTTTTCTTCTATTTTTTTATATATTTTTTTTTTTTTTTTTACTTTGTTTTATTCATTTTAAACAGTTTCTCACAATGAAAATTTGCTACACTTTTTGTTTTCTTTTGTATGTATTTTTTTTTTTCTTTTTTTTTTTATATTTTGCATAAAAATTAATAAAATATTTATTGATTTGTTAAAGGGTGTGTATGTGTGTGTTTGTTTATATACGTGTGTGTGTGTGTGTGTGTATGTGTGTATGTGTGTATGTTTTAATTTTTAAGCATCTCATTTAAAAATTGTTTTGTGTTTAACGAGAATAGATTGATTGATTGGTAGTAGAGAGTTCCGATTTGTCTGCTTGTGTTTCATTCATTTAAAAAGATTTATTTATTTTTTTTTTTTGTTTTCACTTTCTTTTATGTGAGTGTATTCATGTCACTGTAAGGAAGTTTAAGGAGTGTAGTGCACAATATTGCAGTCGCGCAATAACAATCGTCAACGTATTCGTTAGCATTTGCATTATGAGAGCAAGCGGTTAGAGCAGCTATGCTGTTGTAGTCGAAGTGGTTGCCACCGAACTAGGAGCATTGCTGGCATTGCACTGTATGAGGCCACTGTTCTGCGCGTAGTGATTTTGATGATGAATATGATGGGGAATATGATTATTATGATGATGATGGTGATGATTATTATTATTGTTGCTGTTGTGAAAATTTAAATAGAGAGCGCCAGCGCCCGCCCCATTATTCCCGTTTGCCGTAATGGACATCGATGGTGAAGTGCCGCCGCACTGATCGGCCGTCGCATTGCAGGCATTGTGGCTGGTGCAAGAAGGGGAGGAATTGCTGGAGGAGGAAGCAGGAACTGCTGAAGTACAATAACCAAATTCACCGGTACTCAAATCACCCAAAATGCCGCCCATTAATCCGCCGCCACCCGCAACACCTCCAAACGGTTGCTGTTGTGTTTTCATTGCCGCTTCTGGTTGTGTGCAAATGGGAAGCGTTGTTGTCACATTGCTGTCTATAAGCGATGCCGCTACCCCTGCCGGTGCTATATTATTGTGTTGCACTGTAGTTAAATTGACATCTTCTGCTGTCTTAGCACCGCTTTCACTCGCACTTGCCGTTTCATGGTCGACTTGTGTTGTAGAGGAGGAGTTGGTGTCGTCAGTTAATCTTAAAGCCACTTCCAAATCACGCAAAACATCCGTTTCCTTTTCATCAATCAAATTGAATCGCCTATGTAAGGCAGTCAAGTGGGCAAAAGTTAAATTGAGGTGCGTGTGCAAACCCAGCAACGCAATTTCTCGAAAATGCGCCGCATAGAGATGTGCTATCACATGAAATTGCAAGCGTAAAATTTTACGGGCAATCGACTCGAACGAACTGGGAAATTCGTTAGCATATTTGGTTGGGAATATCGACTCATCGCTAACGGTCTTCTGCGTAAACGTCATCACATAATCGATATATTGAGGAGCCGCTACGCGAGTCTTTTTGCCTTTCTCATCGAACCATAAGTACGTTCTGAAAGCATTTATCAATAAAATCTTTAATACGTATTTTCACATTATTTAAATTTCTCATCGTTTACAGACCTGTTTCCCGGTCCCGTCATGTCGGCGCAACCCGAAGGTGTGCAAAATTCACTAATTGTACCATAAACCAAATTCACATGTTCGAATAGAGCCAAAGCTGAAAACAAGATCAAGTCATCAAACAATCATGGACAAGTAAAAACTCTTACGCATTTTATATACAACTTTCGATTTACAATAATTTCATAATTTTTAACAATGATTGACACACGCACAACAATGCATTAGTAATCATTTCAATAAAAGTGCTCCAAAGTTAGGCAAACAGATCTCTGTCAAGTCGATACGAGAGATTTACCCCGCAGTATGTGGCCCCACAAGCGGGCAGGGATTCTAATGAAATACATGAACACATAAACAAGAGATACAGACGGTAAGCTCCGTGTAACACGACGGCACTTCTATACCACGTTTTCACTCTACTAAGATTCGAGAACGATGGCAGCATCCCCATACAACACGATACTTGTATAGCACAGTTCGAGAATTGGGTAAAATCCTCGTAAAACATGAAATGTAATAAAAACTATTGAAAGCGAACATTAGCGACTTTTATCAAAGTTTAGAAAACATTTTAATTTATTTTGAAATTAGGGAAAGCCTTTATTGGAAAGAAATGGTCAGGATTAACCAAACACAAAGGTACACAGAGCAGCACAAAGTTTCAAGGCGAACTTTATGCTTAATGGTTAGCATCATGTAAGCAAATTTATAAAGATCTTTTAACTGCGAGCCAGTAATCTAAACAAGTAAGAAAATTCTATTCGGTTGTGATCGAATCTTTTATACCCATCTCCGTGACCCAAAAAAAAAAAAGGAAAAACTAAATTTGCATACGCTTTTGATTTTTTCTACTTTTCCAATAAAAGTGGAAATTTATTCTCCGCATGTGGTGTACTTTACGGGTTTCTCTTACATAGACGTAAGTTGAGGGCATTTTCAAATTCTTTTGCCAGCTTGGAAACGATATTTTCATTTTTGCGAACGGGAGAATGCTTAGCACAAATACTACACAGTTGCGCAAACGGACAGATGGATGGACATGCTTAGGTGCGTTCCGAATTTGAAAAGGGACAAGAATTTACACACTTTGCGGGCTTTTTGACGCTTTCTTCTGCGCATTATAAAGTTTTTGAAAAGAAAAAATGAAACACACACACACACTATAAAATTCAGTCGATTTTTTCCATTCTTGTACAGATGCGTTCAAATATTTGCACATTTGTTTGTTGTAGTTTATAAGTAGTAAGGAAAAAACCGACTTTTATTTCTTTCTTTTGGAAAAATTTTTCGTGTAAACGTGTCCTTCGATCAATTTGGCCCCTTCTCGATACAAAACTGCGTGCACGAGCTTTCAATGTTTCTGCCCATAGTTTGAAGCCCACATAACACGGACGGACGGATGGACACGCTTAAATCGATTCAGATTTTGGGACTGTTCGCGAATATATATACTTTGTTGGGTCTCTGAAGCTTCCTTCCAGGCTTTGCAAACGTGATGACTAAATGAATGTATCAAACACATCCTTCGATGATTGCTACACAACGAGTATGGATGAGAGGATGTCGGAAACAAAACGCTCGCGGTTAATAGTGCTCACTAAGGACGAAGAAAACATTGTTGTTGTGTTCGTAAGAGAATTTTAATGAAGATATTTATTTTAATTATGAAAGTATACAAAGCATGTTTTTTTAATTTTTCGTACCATATCCTTATTTGGTATAACGCGGAAATTTTTTGGAACGCAACTACGGAGTTTACTTGAGTTTACATTCCTGGCAAAGTAGCAGATATCAATAAAATAGTATCCGAGAAGGACATTTGTAAAATCGCTCTTGCGTTCTTGCAAACTTAACGGAAGAAAACGAAACATCTGGTGCTGCAAAAGATAATGCGCCGATTCTTTCTTAAGATGAACTGCGAAATATTTATTTTAGGCGAGGAAAGAATGGTTTACTCTAAGCCCGAAATTGATGAATTCAATTTATTGGAATTGTAAATAATTCACTCATTAACACACATTTCATATTAGGTTGGGGAAAAAGAAATCCATTATTTTTTCGATAGATGGCTACACTAGATAGATAGATAGATTTCTCGTAAAGTAACGATCAAACAATTTCAGATTTATGCTCGTTGGAAAGGTGACATTTCGCAGTAAAAAAATTCTTTTGTTGTTTTTTGTTTGGCGCATTCAGTTGTGAGTTACAGCGTGTTAAAAATGGA
>KK502415.1:2007547-2071729 GCA_000688735.1 Glossina austeni | reverse complement strand
GATGCACCTCGCACAAGTAGGCCGGTCGTCGAAAATGTCGATAAAATCGGAGAAATGATCGGTGTTAGCAGTCGTAGCCCAGGAGCTAAAAATCGACCATAAAACAGTTTTAAACCATTTACACAAAGCTGGATTCAAAAAGAAGCAAAAGAAGAAGAAGAAATAATGGATTTCTTTTTCCCCAACCTAATATATAACAAGTAATAATAATAATAATAATAATAATATTTTTAACCGAATCAATCCAATTAAAACTTGTTTTATTAAGCTATTCACTGTTGTAATAGAGTGCCGCCATTGTCCAAGAAAGGTCATAACTAGTGCGATAGATTGCTCAATAAAAGTGTGACTTCTCTATGCAAACTTTACAAGCTATCGGTGTGAAGTGTACTCGCTAAAGTTTTTTGCAGCTTTAAATAATGCTTGCGCGTTACGCTGTCCAACCGAGAGACCGGCAGACTAGCCGAACCATTAACATAGACGACGAAACTGAATATCTTCGATTGCGCGACTGATGCGATCGAGGTGAAAAACTGTCGCAAATGCCCTACTAAATTATAAGTTTTTGGCTTTTCAAGGAGGGCTTTCAAGCTTCCGGCCATACCTTCTGCGGAAAGGCTGTAAAGATCAGTTGTGATCAGATGAGAGATATAGCTGCTAGGGATGGAAAACACTTTGAATTAAGTGCCCTCTCATCATTTTTTGTAATAAATGTTCAGTTCGATTCAAAAGTTAGTTATTCACACTCTGCTTACACATTGTCCCGATCAATTCAGAATTATTCTCTGGATAGATTTAAGCTTTTATGTCTTGTACTTTGCATTCATTCTACAGACCGTAATTTTTTAGATAAATTGACTAAATGGGATGTTTTGGTCCAAGGGCAATGCCCCTATTGAAAACGGATTGTATGGAAACCCACTTAACAGGTTATTTGGAAAAGTTCGTTCTACGAAAAAAATTTGAATTTTGCAACCGCCTTCCCTGAACATTCCATAATTGCAATTTGACATGGAAATTGCTACTCTTTGAACGCCAGCCCATGTAAGTGTGATTATAACCCTTTATATGGAAACGAAACCTAATTTTTTTTAATTTATGTGCAAAATAATTCTTCAACTATATATATATAAAAAAAAAAAAAGAAATACGGACAACATCATACTTCACGTTTTGGTTCTTCTTCTTCTTCTTTATAAGCTCTTCCATGAGAAGTAAGCGTTTGCCTAGCAGCATGGGTACAATTTTTGATACTTTTTCACATAGATCAGTGAACAACTTGATTAAGCGAACTGGAGTAGAATATTTAATTTTCGGCCTTGGGCGAGTTTAATCGTTTTATCGATTATTATTATTATTATTATTATTATTATTATTATTATTATGATTTTATTCTTTTAGGAAGCAAAAGTCTTTCTTCTCGCACTCAATAATATTTGAATGGAAGCCAACTTTTTCCATTATTTATCTCTTCCAAAACATTGTATGCATATATTCGAGTATATATATAATTTTCCCATTTATTTTATTTATTTCGTAATTACCGATGGCATATAAACAGGAAGTAAGATAGCGGCATTTAGCAACTTCTACCCTCACGTATCCGTATGCGTAAGTGAATCACTGTACACCACCTAGTTAACCAACAATAGGTGAGGGAATTTATGGCGAGACGGAAGCAAAAAGAAAGTTTTGCGTTTAACGGATTAGAAAGTACAGCGCAAAAGAAAAAAACGTTCCCAAACATTTCAATCGACACGATTCAACTTTAAAGAAATCGCGAAATGTAAAATTTATGTTACATAAGTTTGGTGCAAATTAGTTGGATTTTCACCGGACTTAGTGACCGATTTTCTAAGAAAGCAAATTCTAAAAATGGTCAAAACCAAATATATATTTAGATGCTTTGCCTGCCGACGTAGCTGGCGGCTTGCGGAAAAATTAACAACAATTCGTCGAAGATACGGCATCGATAACTTGCTTGGAAAAGGTAATGCAAGCAGAAAATTTCGGGGTCCAGAGAGTGCACTTGTAATATTCAAATGGGCGAGACGGTCTTCTAAGTAGTTTGTGAATAAATCTACTAAGAATTGAAAATAAAACCTATGCTAGTCGAAAAATCTCAATGCAATGAACGGTATGAACTTAAATCGAGTTGAATAAGAACGTAAAAGTGATAAAAAGGCATTTTACGTTTCAATATGTAAATCGGTATTGAGGTAGTCAGCGGCATTGTTTGAGGGGTGGCCGAAAATGTGGTCCAAGTCAGTTCATTTTTAATAGGGTCCATCCAGGGAAGCCAAAAGTTTAAAAACAAATATCCATGGGCCGACATCAGACGGACGGACGGCCGGAGAGACAAACTCTAATCAAATAATTAGTATACTCTATACAGCAAGTCGTAGTGTAGGGTATAAAAAAAAAAATGGTCTCCTTATCAGTATTTCGATAATATGAAGTAATAGGGTAATGGGAGAATTTTAATAGCAAAGATGTGGATATTAATAACTCCGTACCGGTGTATTCAAATTATTTTTTATATGAAAGGTTAAATGCAGATTGTATTTAATATGATAGAGCTTGACTTACTGTGTGAAGCGAGCCATTCGTTATAATCTAGGCCGGCTGGCAGATCAACTAGAGCTTTGAGATCGGCTTCAGGTAGCTTACGTTCTAAAACGCTTTCTTCCAAATATAATTTGGTATCTGTTGAATTCTGATCGCCATCGCGTTCTTTGCGACGAGCTTTTCTGCAATAAAAAATAAAAAAAAATATATGAAATTAATTGTGACGTAATTCTTTTCTCCTTCACTCTAATCATAGCAATGGATTTCTAAAAGGAGAGAAACTTAAAAAATGCATTTTCACAGGCTAATAAACGAACGCACACAAACGCAAACACACACATACACTCACATGCATACATACATACATACATACATACATACATACATACATACATACATACATACATACATACATACATACATACATACATACATAGAATCACTGTGTCGTACAAGTACGAGTACTATCTTACCCCGCTGCCACGCATAATATACTATCGACAGAAGTTTGTGCATAACGGTATAGGGTGCCAATGGTTTCGCCAATTTTTGTGGGTAATGCTGTTACTTGCCACATAAAGCGTACAGTCTTGAGCAGACATTTAATAACAAACGATGTTGAGCTATTTGGTGAAGCGGCGGCACTCGTTTCAATATCTTTCATTTGTGTGTAAATCACGAAATTAAAAAAAAACAAAAAAATTGCATAAATTGCAAGAATGCCTGAGATATGCTAGTGTATCTGAGTGTGTATGAATGAATACCGGTGATTGGGTGAATATGGATGAATGGGTGGTTGCTTTCAATTCAATCTTTCAAGTCGGATGTTTTGCGTTTCCATTGGTTTCATTTAAGTTATATAATACTTCTTTGGTATATTCGGTGGGGTTACGTTTCTAAGCGTTTGTTTTTCTGTTATTTTGTGCACAAAAATTTGTGTTAATTTCGTTTTTTCTTTTTTTTTTGGTTTTTTTTTTGGTTTTTTTTTTTGGTTTTTTCTTTACTTATATATGTATATACATATATATATATACACATATATATGCATATATATATATATATATATATATATAAATCAGATAGCTGCGAATTAAAGGTATTGTTTCTTTATACTTTAGTTTTCCTTATTTTTTTTTTTTTTTTGTATTTTTTTATTTTTCCTTTCTTTCATAGATCGTTTTGGTTATCGCACAGCCGTAGTCAGTTGTTTAACTTTCAAAGTTTCGTATTATTTAACGATACTGATAAAAATAAAAGAATATAAAGGAAAAAGTAAAGTTTTTCTTTCTCGATTAAGTACAAATGAGTGCATTTCTTCTTTCAATTTGCTGCGGTTTTTTTGCTTTTTTTAGCCGCTATTCGCTTGCTTTTGTCGCTTATGACTAACCACAAAAATTCAAGAAATATTGATATGTTAGAGAATTGAAAAACCATTTGTTTGCTCTGCTGATGTCATGAGTTGGTAACGTGTGTTTAAGGGAACGTTATGTTCATTTCACTACAACTTACTGCAACGCGTTCAACAACACGATGCATAGGCATTCGTATGGATGCGTTAAAGTGTCTAGGTAAACTAACTAAACTATATCATATTGGTCAGCGCTTCAAATTCCTACAATAATAGATTGTTTTCAATTGAACCAATTGTTTACGCTTTCTTTGCAATTTATTTGCTAAAACGTGTTATTATAACATTAATCCCCATTAAAAAAGTCACTGAGTTTAAAATAAAATAAGCTTAAGCAACCCCCCGAGTCTTAATGACATTTATTTATATGTTTGTTTGTTGCAACTTTTAGGCAACTTTTTTAACATTCGAAATCACAATTCAAAAACATCTTGCGCCTCTTTGCAAAGAGCGCCTCTTTGCAAAAATTTTCAATAGCGAATCAATCATTTTGACCTATATATTAGTTCGAATGATAAGTCCCTCCTTTTCTGTAGCTTATATTTTACAGGTTCTATCTAATTATCACGCATACGCTCCTAATTCAGAGGTTAGTGTTTAAAAAAACATGTTTCTCTTATCAGTGAAGTGATTTTAAATTAATTCAAGTTCCATGGTGCCTCAATGAATGGGACTGGTTTCCTACGGTTCATCTCCTATTACCACGAAGATCAACCGACTTTCTCTTAGGGAATCTTTGACCTACGTCTGCTGCAGCGTAATAACATACCGAGTCACAATAATAGCATCTTCGATCTGAACTTGATTTTTACTACAATTTCGACAAAATTAACCAGAAACTGTCGGTATGCATATTAGTTCGCTTGGAATTTGCCTCATGCTCATCTAACTAGTTATCTTCCTACCTCTCAAGGAAACACTTAGCGCGTCTGCTTTTCCATTCTCCGCGAACTGGAAAATTTCCGATACATTAGGTTCCCCTTAACGAAGACGCTTAGGACCGCTTCTATGTGCCCTACACGTTTATGATTCCTTTACCTCGGAACTTATGGTTCTCTCAATCGGATTTGAATAATTTCGCCGCACTGTGTTTATTCAATTCTATGATGTAACTAATAAAAACACTATTGTGGGCCACGAGCCATCATCAAATATCTAACGTTCATGTAAAGCCTTTTCAAAGTAAGGCTTTGTTTGGGAAATGAGCGAAGACATGAACCGATCTCAAACGACATCTTAAATCAACCGAATCGGCACAAAAATTCATTGCAGTAATAAATCTAGATTGCGATATGCTTGCGTCATTGTCACCTCATAGCCAAGTAGTGACAAAACGCGACTATCATGTCAGTAAGCACGGGTTCAATCCTTATAACGGTAAGCCATACATTAATTATTTGAATGCTCTAATGGTAAAGACATAACACATTTCGATAGGGGAAATACCTCCCATGCTCCTGCCAATCCATATATGTATCTCTCCCCTTTTCTCGCTGACCATTACCGCAAATACATGCGACACGTATACAGTGCATCCCCTTTGTGAAAAATAAAAGCATAAAACTTATCTTCACTAGGGAAACGTAGGGCCATCTCAGATATTTTTTGTTCTTTAGCTGATAAACTGATTAATTATACCACGCTTTTTGTAATGCGACTGTCAGTCACTTGTGAAAATCCCGGGAATAATTAATATCTTCTTGTTCTTGTTCTAATTTAAATTCATTTCTTCATACAACCAAAATATATGCATACATACATATATATAAAACGTTATACATGGACTAAATATTTCCTGATTTCGAGTTGTATGAAAAAGAAAAACCTTCAAGAGATAAGAAAAAATTTATTTGTTGATGCAAGTTCTGCATCAACTATAGTTCGGTTTATTGCCCGCAAAGAAATAATCAAATGTGATACTGCGGTTACTGCTCCGAAATTGTATACGTAGTTCCTCAATGCATCTCTGCCCTAAATTTCGTATTTAATGAGATCTTTCCGGGATTCTCTACTGGCTGCGTGACTTTCAGGAACATCATGCTGTCGTTGGTTAGAGAAACGAAACGAGCTAAGTTGGACATCATGGAAAACTTCAAATTTACAAATATTTTGTTTTAATTTTTTTTAGAGTTAATTGTTAACTTAAGGAGACTTAAGTCGAAAGTTCAAATGACCCTCAAAGGCTGACCATGGCAAGGTTAGAATTAAATGAGGAGCGCTTCTTTCATAAAACTTAGTCAATACTGTAAACTGAACTATAATGAACTATTTAACCGATTTGAGATCCTTTGTCTAAGTCGACGTCATAGCTATAATTTATACGATTCATTATCGGATTCATATACCATCAAATCTATTCCTCTTACTGAAACAAAAGCTTTTAAAAGTTGCTAATAAAGTCAATGTATCCATTACGGGCAAGTGTCAAGCTCCTGTATGCTTGAGACGCGTTATGGGTATAAACATCACCGAAGAACGAGGGGTATATTCATTTCGTCGAAGCATTTGCAATGTCCAGAAGGAAGATTCAGAGATCCCACACAAAGTATATATATTCTTGATCAGCACCAAATTCTAAATCGATTTAAGTATGTCCATCTGTCCATCCGACTGTCTGTCCGTCTATGTAATGTCTGTTGTAAACATTCTCCTGTGCGCAAAAATGAAGCCATCGACCGCAAGTTTGTCAGAAACATTGGAAGTTCTTGCACGCAGGTTGATTTTGAAAATGGGCCAAATCCGTGGAAGGACCACCACGTAAACTAAGAAGGCAATGAATAATTTTTTTTTCCTTATTACTCATAAACTTTAGCATATTTCATTGGCGATGCTGTAGTATCTGTGCACAAAAAATAGAAAAAAATTGACCACGCCTACTCGGTATCAAAATTTAATTATTTTTTCAATACCTTTATAACACGCAGAAACAAGCTTCAAAAACTACATAAAATAGGCAAATTCTTGGACAGTCACAACCCTTGCATGCACCTAAACATGTCCGTCTGTTCGTCTATCAATCTATCTGTTTGCGTAACTTTGTAGTATTTGTGGTAAACATTCTCCCATTAGCGAAAATGAAGGTATCACCTAAAAATTTGCAAAACAATTTGGAATTGACCTAAACTTTTCAATGGACACGCCTATAACGCTCACATGCCGCTACAACATAAACTTTTATTTTGAAAATAGACGAAATCAACTGCTCCCGCTCCGTATTATAGAGCGCGAGAATTTTGTTCTTTTACTTCTCTTGTCTTTTTGGGGATAGCGATGATGGGTATAAAAGATTCGATCACGACCGATTATAATTTTCTTATTGGTTTCTTTTTTTCTTGATTATTTATATATAGATTTTGTGCAGTTATTTAAGTTATTCAAGTCAGTAGAGTCATAGTCTAATTTCTTCTTATTACTTAATTCAACTAAGTTTTTATTGTTGTATATATATATACATATATATATATATTAGGCTTATAAATAAATGCTCGGTATTTGTTGATAAAATTGCAATGTATTCATTATATACTCGTTACAAAGCCCAATGATCAAAATATGCACAATCATTATCTAAAGTCTTTTGTCACTTGTCGCATAGTTTACTAATGCCGTTGCATTGCGGCGCTTTGGTGGTTTTAAAGCGATATATTAAACGACACACTTTTGCATATCTCTTCAACTTTTCAGAAGGCGGTGATCTGTTAAATATGATTACATCGATCTGAACAACTAGTAATCGGAAGGGGCCACAAGTGAAGAAGATGTTGTATACGGGAAAAGTGCCCATACCAAGCAGAAGGTTACCTCCTGCATGTGAATCTTAAACGCGTCACTTAGCTGCACTAGTTGCGATTGGCCATTGTGCAGACGTGACAGTTGCACTTGGACTTGGATATTCGTAGTATATGTTGTTCCTCTCCTAATCTATCGAACATACAATACCACTTTCTTAGCATGAATACCAGCAACCAGGCCCTGGAAGGGGCCTGACTGCTTTTTTATAGTTTCCTTTCTTCTATAACTTTCGCATTGAGGGCAATCGAAATGAAATTGCTTGTCAGCTCATTCCTAACTCGAATGGGAAGCTTGGCAGCACCCATCGCGCTCAATGGACAAAGCGCCCTCTGATTACCACTTGTTCAGAGCGATGCAGCATGACTTGGCTGGCGCGCGGTTTCGAACTGCTGAAGTAGCGCGAAAATAGATCGATGATTCCATTGCTGCCATATCCGTCACGTTCTTTCGACACGATATCGCCATGTTGCCAGAAAGATGAGAAAAAGTTGTAGGAAATGATGAAAAATATTTTCATTAAAAGTAGCAATTGTAGCAATTTTTCTCGATAAATACCCTTTCGAGGTGGACAAAATGATCAAACTATATGCAAGCACCTAATAGAAAAAGTAATCGGTCCCGGAGTGAGAGATAAGTAAAATCAGTCTTATTATCCTTTGATTTAGCAACTTTTGCGGTATCGATCTTGATGTCGCGAAAAATAATATCATTACCAAATGTGACACGACCATCAATAGCACATTTACAAGGAAAAATATAATCACAATCTCGAAAATTACTAATCAAGATAAGTAAATGGAAAGAAATGCTCTTATAGTTTTGCTTGCATGGTAAGTAGAAAGAAACCATGTGTTGCCTGTAGAACATTGCAAGCAAGCGGGTAAAAAGTCGAAAGGATGCTAATACGAAAATTTTCTCTTAAGGGAGTATAAGGGAATTTCTATTTATCTACCTATGAAGTAGTCTTTATGCCACTTTCTACTTATCAGCGATTAAGAACACGTTAGTCGATTACTGTTATCCAGTCTCCTGATTAATCTCTTAATATGTTTTTGAGCCGTTATCTTTTATTCTTGCTTTAGTCACACGTTCCCATAGATGGCAACCGATGTCAAGAGTAACGTAAAGAGTTAAGAGTTGGTATACGCATGTATTTTAATTTCGTTGCTTTCCCATCCACGAAAAATGACTTTAAATTCAGCAATAAAGACAACGTAACCGCATCAGACCTCCTTGAGGAAAATTAAAAATAATTTTAATTGTAGCGCAATCTTATTGCACATCAGCGTTATAATTTTTCTTAATGTCATCGCCATTGTGATGTCGTCCCTTGGCGACGCACTTACAGAAATCGAAATGATTTAGGGCAAGATAGTTGCATAGCTTGTTTCTGCCTTCAATGTGTCGCACACTCTTGCATGCATTGGTCACTAAATAGCGCTTTTAATGTAAATAAGATGGACATCGATGGATTATCCCGCCGATAGCGTAAACAGATTCGAGATAAATTTAAAAAGTTCAGTAAAGCTCTACTTACGCACACACTTGCATGCATTCGCATGCACCATTTATGTAATGATGAGTCGCCGATTACTTTCATATGTAAATGAATTGCAATGAATGCCTTTTCTTTGTTAATGTCGTCGTCATTTCATTATTAAATATTTATTTGTTTTGTCTCTTCATTATGAAAGACCATTATTTACAATAATTGCAAAGCAAAGTACGAAGTAGAAGAAAAAAAATGTAAAACTGAACTTGTATTCAAAAGACCATAAATATGTGAATGTACTTAAAAAAAAAAAAAAAAAAAAAAAATTTATTCTCACATTTTGTGATATTTTGAAAAAATCAATAACTTTACGTTAGCCTTGTAGTACTCATTGGCGTAACTAATATCGCAATTGCCGCAGTCCCACAGTACAAATCTTAACGCCTGTTTGCGTTAGGGGAAGGCTAAGCTTTCTACACAACATTTGCAACATGCTGCGTTCATAGTCAGAATAGTGGCAATTGAATTCATGGTCAAGGACTGCAGGTGTACACAAAAAATGAATACGGAGGAAATTGAAAGGGTGTAGTAGATAACATTATTCCACTTCTATTGGTAATTGAATAGAAACCCTTATGCTAAAAAGTCTATTTTCCCCTATAAATGCTTGGACCTGTGCGGCATGCATTCTGAACAGATGGTCAGTAATCACTTATACCACTTTAGGCTGACCATAGGCATATTCAAAATAGGAAGACTGAATGAATGAAGACTGGCAATGTCATCCAATATAACGTATATTTCCCTGCTCGCTCTAGTTGGCGACAGCATTGAGTGCATTTGTTTGCATTTGCACAGCGTTTCCCTTCCGTTGGGTAACCGTTAACAAGCATTTTTCGGGGAAAGAAGTTGACGTAAAAGCTTTTTAGGGCATTAAGTTGCCGATGCTTTCCATCAATTGCAAAAAAGCAAACACACACGCACAGGCACATATATGCAAGCGCGCACAGGCATATATACGTACATGGGATTCGTATGAATGCGACAAAAAAATCTAGAACATTTTATAGAGCAAAGTTTAAGGCCGCCGTCGTACCATATGTATATAATATATTATTATTATTATTATTATTATTATTATTATTTTTTTTTTTGTTTTTGTTTACAATTTGCATAGACATCATACGTACATATGTTGAATGAATTATCAAAAAAGAAAAAAAATAATCACGTGACATACATTAGAAGAAGCGTTTGATATACTCGCAGCGTGTGTGTGTATATGCATTTATTTTAGACAATTTAAGGACGGCTTGGTAAGTTCGATGTTATGCTGGATATAAAATATATTTACGAAAGATTAAAAAATTTCTTGGAAATTTTTTAAAATCCTTTTCAGAACGTAGACTACCGCGTGCTAAAGCTTCATTAATTTTATGCGAATGCATGTAACACCCAGAAAAAGGACTTGACTTAGGACCGACCGACCACCTTGGGTTTTATGAATTTAATATGAAAGAAGTAGAAATATTCTAACTCGGCCAAGCCAACCGATGACCAGTTCATCTAGCAAAATTATTCATCTATATATGTGATGAAGCAACAAAGCTTACGCCTTGATGTAGCAAATTTGATTTTTCCTTTTTCCTCACTTATTTTCGATTTTGTTGCCATATAAAGCAGATCACTTACATGCTATGGGATCCAAAGAGTTGACTAAGACGATCCAAGTATGTCAGAATTAATTTTCATGTGTCATTACTAATTTTTTTATATAAAGAATTTTTCAAAATAAGGAGGCATATGGTCATAGCCAGGTCCCCGCCCAATCAGTTTTCAATAAGGTATGCCTTGGATCAAAACAAGTCAACATACAAAATTTCCTCAATCTCAAGCGGCCAATAGATTGATTCCCAAGTACATGGACGGACGGACAGGAAAACTTAAATAGAATCAGAAAATGTTTGTACACCGATCGGTATAATAAAAGACTGGATATTTCACAAATCCATACCAGATGGCGGTATAGGATATAGTTGGGCACACACTAAATTTGAATCACCTCAAGTGATTGACACAGAAGACTTTTACAGAAAGTCACTTAACAGTTGTTATTTTTCTTATTATTTGATAAGCTTTAGATGTTGTGTAGAGTGTTCAAAGATCGACCTTAATCGACTAGTAGTAACATTCTGATTTGTTCCTTTCTCTCGTTTTTTTTCATTATTATTTAAATATTCTACCACCTTTGAAATGTTTTTTGTATTTTTTTCCTTACTACTGTTTGTTCATTTGTGATTTCAGTATATGTGGAATCATTTCATCATTTTGTTGTTGTCGCTGTTGTTGTTGCCGTTGTTGATCATTGATGTTTTTGTTACTGTCACCTTGATATAGATTACGAAAGTTGCCGAGGTAAATAAAGTAAAAGTAAACAAAATGAAACTGATAACAGCTTGTAAATGTATTAAAAAACAAACATATAAAACACGTGTGACTAATGAAACTCCGTTATTGTCGCAAAATAAATCCTAAATCAATAAATGAAACATATATTATCATTTATACCTAGCTACGCTACCCCTCACTTCATATATCATAACATATATACAGTGTAGTGGTGCGTCGGTCAGATGCAGTTAAAATTTTGAAAATTTTGAGAGACAGAAAAGAGAGAGAAAACGGACCAAAGGACACTGGAACACGGGGAAATTTTACAAAAATATCGAAACCATCTGAAAAATTTGTCATTGCCACCATTGCTTCAGTATCTTCAGGAAGATGAACTAAGTTTCGAAATCAGAAAATGGCGATAAGGTTATAGGTGTGCCTGTCTGTTCCTTTCCTTTATCACGCCCAGAAAAAAGAGAAATATTCTCGAACCGAATTTCTTATTAAAAGCAATTGAGTCAATCCCTTAAGTGGCAGTCTTCAAAATACATATAATGGGCTTGTTTGCTTAATAAGCCCGTTGTAGTCAGAAAGAAGAGCATAAACGAAAATTGTTGCTCAGAATCTGAATACTACAAGTATAGCGGTGAACAATTTTGACACCGTGTCTTCCGGGGAACACACTAAACGTTCCGATCGGTTCGAAGAGAATACCTCTCAGCCTTTAGAATTGCATAAGACTATTGACTATACATAGTCAAGCAATAAAGACGTACATTATATATTCTCTCTAATGGTTTTTAATTGAAATAAAAAATAAGTTGTGCGCTTAAATATATTTGCGTGTTCAGCGTACTGAAAAAGGAAAAGCAAAATTTTTTATAATGTGCGGAGATTTACAGAACGATAGACATTCCGCAAAATATCAGCGAGATATTGCATAACGAATGCTGCAGTTAATGTAAGAATTACGAACAATAATAATTCATTCATAGTCCCGTTTTCTACATTGAGTGACTGAAAAGTTTCCGGCTGGTGCAGGAAGATGACAGCTCACTTGTGATAGTGAATTAAAGAATAGGTTTGTCTATGTATTGTCTAAGTATTGATTAAAATTTCATGCGCTTGTTGTTTAAAAATTGTTTGAAAGTGAAAATGGGAAAAATCGAGTATCGAGCGGCAAGGAAAGCATCTCTTGTTGAAATGTAATGCGCTTACACAAATTAAAAAGGAAAATAAACGCGCGGAATTTTCGGGTACATGGGAATGACGAAGTGGCCATAGCAACATGGGTGACGAGAAATGCTCGGGACGATCAAAAGTTCTAACCTTGGCATGAGTTCACCAAACGGTGCTGTGCACGATCGTCAAGTTAAGGAAAGGAAAAGAGATAGCAGAGTCCATGAAAATGACAAGTCAGATTTAGGCGTGCGTTGCGTGCCCCTCACACTGGAGGTATTCGATCGGCCACGACGAAGATTTATGAATTACATTTGCGAGAACTGCTTCGCTATCCACCTTGCTCAGTGGCCTTAAGTGCCTAAACTAAAAGTTACTCTGACAGGTCAGAAACTCGTTCACCGCGAGTCATCGCTTGCAGAGCTTTGCAAAAGAAAGTAAAAAAGATTTTTTTTGTCTAAGGTCGAAAACTTTTCAGAGAACCTTCGTATAAATACGCACTACTTTCATGTAAGTTTATTAGATAGATAAATACGTCAATCTTAAGACTGAAATTTGCACAACTTTGGATCGGGGATCAGACGTAATCATACGAAATGTGCATAGCTTTTAAGCACTCTACTCGCTCTTGATATGCGAGAACATTTGGTTTAAGGCAAATTTCTTGTTTTCAAATGTTTTATTGTACAGTATACATATACTATATATATATACAAAGCATACGTCGACGAATTACGCGATCACTATTTTGCATGACATGAACGAACACCACAATGAACATCTTTTCTATGCGTCATTCAGTCTCTTTTTGTGAATTAGCAATCATTACATAAACGTTCTACAATATTTGCAGTTTTATATGATATATGGTATATGGTATATGGTATATGGTATATAGAAAAAATCATCATCGTCAAACATTCAATAATATTTGCAGTTATGCAGTTATGCATATATATATATAAAATGCACAATTTGTTCATTTATTATATTTGTAAAAAAAAACTACTTTCTATATAAATATATATAGAAAACAGTCGATGATCTCTCCTATCGATATGTTTAATTAAATGATCGTGAGTTGACATGATATTAGAAAAGTTAAAAGGTTAATAATTTTTGCATAGTTAATGAACAGAAAACTTTCTGCTTTTTTTTATACGACCTATTTTACCTTAAACTGAATATTGACTATATCTCATCGATGGCCGCCATCCTAGAACAAAAATTCTAAAGGTGAGACTACAAGAACTAATATTGAATCGTAATTTTATGCTTTAGTGCCTTCCTATTGCGTTACTAACAGAGCAGAGGAGAGTTAACCAAAAGGCTCTTTGACTTTTCACTTTACATATTCGGATCTATCTTCGATTCGAATAATCGAAAATGCTGACAATATTTAAGAGAAATGGAAAAATGGAAAATTGAATTTCAATTAATTCCACAGACGAAAATTGGAACACTGGCCTACCTGGCTAATGAATATTGGATTTGAGTTATTGGAGAGCGATTTCTAAAAAATTCATGTTACCAAAACTAAAATTAGCGAAGTTTTGCATAGGACTTACGGACTACCTATAACCACAAAAATGAAGATAGGAAGCTGAAATTCAGCTCAGATTTAGTCCAGGATCAAAAAAATTATTGTAATCTTCCTGTATACACGTTAATAATAGATTAGAAACTGAGGCAACATCGCAAAAGTCGTGCTAATAATTTTTGTTCGATCCCATGAAGGTATTCCGCCCCCCATATTTGTCAGAGCCACCTGAATATTCTTTCCGAAAATGGTCGCGATCATTTTACTAACACGATCACAATTAAGGATAAAATCCTAGTTCTCAGTTACTTTCAATTCATCTCACAATTATTTACAATTATTTTGAGTTAAATTGAGTGCGAATGTGCGTGTTTAAGTAAATTCGATTCATCTGGATCACGCGATCGAAAGTTATAGGTGAAAATACGAACAACAACTTGCTCGTGTTACTTATCTTTTTATAGTGTGGGTGGGTGCATAGACAGATCGTATCTGCCTTTTAACCTCGCATTTTTAATCGGTCGAGATTGGTAGAACAGACGGACAAAAACGCAAGTCTTTTCATATAAATAAAAGTCATTAAAAAATTTTCAAACCTTATTTGCTTTGTAATAATTTCTTCTAAGGTCAAAAAGGACCCTCACGACGGCTCCAGTGTTAAACAAAATTTATATGTAATGTAGTGTGATATTGATACTTGGCTTTACATTTAAATTTACAATTTTAAATCATAATTTAAATGAAATTAAATTCTTTAAAAAACTAATTATTTGAGGATTTCAAGCTGGAATTGATTCGTTAGACATTCAATGCCAGTAAATCAGCGAAGATCACTAAAGATCGCAGCAAAAGGTCGTTTGTTGTCGAATCATTTGTTCCCGTCAATCTTCAAACGACTTCCAAAAGTGTATATTTTCAAATCGGATTTGACAACGAAGAAAACTATGCTTTTTTTTTTGAAGGTTAAAAAAAAAAAAAGCAAATAATACACTGGGTCTACAGAAAAGGTACAAAAATTCAATTAGTTTCAAGCAAAAATAAGCCAAATCGATCGAAGGATACACCTATAGTAACCTTTTCCAAAAGGCGCAAGAAATGCTACAGCAGGTGTGCAAAAATGGTAACAGCTTACCACGCCTATTTTTTTTCAATACCTTTATAACACAAACCAGAAACAAGCTCCCAAAACCGCATAAAATATACAACTTTCAAATTCGGAATACACCTGACCATGTCCATCTGTCCGTCTGCCCAACTGTCTAGCGTCTGTGGTGAACATTCTCTGGTTCGCAAAAGTGAATATATCGCCTACAAATTTGCAAAACAATTTGATAGTGACCTAAACTTTCGAAAGGGTACGTCCACACACCACGCACATACGACACCCACTTTATAGTATAGAGCATGAATATTGAATTGTTTTACTTTTTTGTCTTTTTTAGGATAACGGGCGATGGGTATAAGAGATTCGGTCACTGTTTTATTTACCCCTGCATGCGTACTCATGACAATATTCAAATAATTCTCATCCTACCGTCGGCATAATAATAATAATAATAATAATAATAATAATAATAATAATAATAAAAATTTTAACTTTCAGACGTGATTTTCTGCTATAAAACACGAGGATTCCTGTACACTATGTAAAGAGGTGTAGGACGAGAAGAATGCAATTGTTGCAAGGCAAATAACGCAACTAATATACTTCTTTCTTTTTTTCTTTTCTTTTTTTTCTAATTGATTTGAAAAAAAAAAAACGCTAGATAAATAATACGGAAGACTATCGAAAGAGAATAAAATACATAAATAGTTGAATAAGAAATAAAAGTACGATACACAGCTGACTAATAAATAAGGTATAAAATATACACAATATGGAATGGAAAGTACAAATATAAATATGTATATGTATGCATATGAGTGTCTAAACTCATGCCATGGAATAGAGGAAAAGAAGAGAAAGATTTCAACAAAAACTTTTCGTGCCAAAAATCAAATAACAAGAAAAAAATCCAAATAAGTAAAAACACAAGGCTATACTACACTCGGTAGCGGTCGACCGTTTTATAACACCACCTTCATAGGTATTATAGTATATTACATTTTATTATCTAAAGCAACTGCAAGTTTAAGAACAAAAAAAAAAAGAAAATTCATTTCATATAACAATGGACTAAACTCATGTCTGCATGCAAACAAGAACACAGGAGATGGGAGAAGAATATCTGCGAACTTATTGCATGTGCAAAAGTCGGAAATACGCATGATATGTTCTATCGGTATAGTAAAAGAGATTGTGTAGTATATAGTTTTGACTTGTCCATGTCCGTTTTTCCTATTTCCGATGGAAGATTTAATGAACGAACGAACCGAACTAATTTCTCACTTTCTCGCAGCAATCCGCTGAACTAATCTCGGTATCTCGGTATCTTAAGTCGTAATATCCTCCGTGTCATCAGTGGGACGGACTTCGATTAGATTTACAAATTTCAAAGACATAAGTTTTTACACTATTTTTTTTCAATTTTTGGATAGACCAAGATTTAGTTTTTCTTTGCTTTTCCTATAACAATAATGTAGGTGGGGTGGGTGTAGGTAGCTTAAGACTCGATTTTGGACGCTAAAGAAGCACTTTTGAAGAAATTGCATTCAATGGGCATTGAATTGAACATTAAAACACTCGGCACCATCTTCACAGTTAGAATATGTATATGTATGTGTGTGCATAAGTGGTAAGAGTTCTTCTAAGATAATTTATAGGCAACTAGACGTTCAAATTTTATACTAAATTGCTTCATGTTTACTCTGTCCGATATTTACAAGCATTCGTGAACTGCATTAACTGTAGTTGTGAGGCGCAATGGGTAAATAATGCAGAGAGAAATGCAAGTGAAAATATAATTTTGAAAATGAAAAGGTGAAGAAAAAATCGCACTCATTTTTTATTATTATTATTATTTACGAAAGGAAGAATAAAATTATTACGGAAGCTAAAGAAATATAAAAAAAAAAACTCTTTTTTTTTTTCTGTTTCAATTTCTTCTTTTAATTACAATTCAAGATTTGAATTTTTGCAGCAACAGATAAACGAAATGTTTGCGAAGTTGATATTAAAAATCTCATCGACTACTAATAACTCAGCCGAGTGTGATTATATACAAATGTATATACACAAACAGATATGCATATACATATATATATATATATATATATATATATATATATATTTGTGTGTGTGTGTTAAAATTTTCAGGATATTTATGATAGGTTTTTTGGTTCTTAAGAATTTTTCTATTTGGTATTAAATATAATGGCACTGATTTTTTTCTTTAATTTCTTTTTGCTTTTCTGTTTTTATGCTGTATTCTTATAAAAAACAATCTTTGGAAAAATCGTTTGGTGTTTTTTTTTTTATTTATTTTTTTTTTTTCTTTGTTTTTTTTTTTTTTTTTTGAGCTTTCACAATATAATGATGAGCTCACACAAAATTTGTCGTCGCTTAGGTACTTCGCGTGCCGTCCAACTGAATAACATGTTTATTTTGGCGCATAGATTAAGTGTGCCTTTGCTTAGCTTGTTGTCAGGCCGACTGACTGGCAGAGTGACTGGCTGGCTGACTAGATGGTTTGGTTAGTAGACGTTTGATTGTATTTTCTCAAGAACTTTTTTATTCTTCGGTTTTCGGTTTTCAGTCGCAGATAATCAATGTGTTGTGTGCTATAGTATTTTATCGTTCAAAACGGTTGGCGGTGCTTGATAGATTCTAAAAAGCTTTCGAGGCTTAATTCTATTTCTTTATGTGCAAGATTTTATTTTGCAATTATTATATATTGAGAACATTAATATGAAAATATATATCTAAATATAAAATATATACATATATATATATACATATATATATATATATATATATATATTATATTTTCCTCTCGCTTATACACACAAATATCGTTGTGTACTCATTCTGAACAATAATTTTGTTTATTTTGTATTTGTTAATAAACACTTTATGTGCTGAATGAATGACGCGGAATTTTCAGTTTGGTTATTATTATTGTTATTATATATCATTATGCACTTCAATTATGACAAATTATATTAATCTTATCATGGCGTTGGTAACACGACGGAGAATACCAAACGATGGCAATAATTGCCTAAAAATGATACTAATTTTTCCTTTACGTTCGCTCTTAAGTACATTACGGAAATCATAAAATTGCCTGAATTGTGCGATCATTTAAATTTGTTTCTTTTTTCTCTCTCTCGTCACTATCACTTGACAAATTTCATCACAAAATGTTGTATAAGGTAACAAAATTTTGGCTTTCCTTCTTTTCTTCTTTTTCTTACGTCTACTGTTAACTTTAACGTTGATCATGAGATTCTATATAACTTATTAATTCCAAATAAACAATTAATCTTTTGTCTTCGTAAAACGCCGTAAAGTGTGAAGAAAAAAGAAGAGAAGAAGAAAAGAAGGAAAATTCAGATTATTTTCTAATAACGCAAAACAACAAAAAAAAATTGTTTTTCAATGGCCGATAGATATAACTCCATATCTGCTTATACACACACACACACACACATGTTTGTTTTTCATTTCAATATGTTGAAGAAATTTTCGTTTATCTACAAAATCTATTAAAATCCATTTAAATGAATATTCGATAGTAGGCCCGGACTCTTGCTTGTATCTCTGATTAATTGAAAACATATTCAAATCTCCATAGGTTACTTAGTTTCCTTAGCCGTTTCGATGAATGTGATACAATAATAATCGATCGTTAGTAATTATTAATAATTCATAGTATAACATTTATATTCATTTTCCTAAGCATGCATGTATACCCACAACACAAGGTCCTATTATTGTCTTTGCATTAGAATGTTAATGAAAAAAAAAAAAAAAAAAAAAACTATTACTTTCCCAACTATTTTACATTTTCAGTGTGAGTAAGTTTTTCATTTATCAGCAGTTGTCACTCTATGCATGTTTGCATTTAGAAAGGCCAACAACAGTTATTTTCCATAAGCGATCGAAGCAGCTCTTTAAGCTGCTTTGTCTTTGTCAATTTTAAAAGTACATAAAAATTATTTTTATAATAATTAAGTATTGAAACGCATTAAATGTTTAGTTTAGTCGGTTTAAAAAAACAGTTTAAAAAACATAGTCTCAATGATAGTAAATGAAAACAATACACAATTACGTGTTAAGTGAAAATTTATTATCATTGCGCCGCAAAAAAACAATTTAATAAATTGGAAGAAAGAAAATACGCACACCGATCCTAGATAGTTTTTTCGCAACAATATCTCTAATGCCGATTATTGTTATGGATATGTGGAAATGTCATACATAAGCCGGAGTGGCATCGAATTTTCTCCTTCACGTCAAGGAACGTAACTATGTTCGAAGCTTCCAATTAATCTACTCGAAATTATGCTTAAGGGAGTCTATTAAAATTTCGAAGACATCCAATGCAATGCAATCTTTGAAAAATTCCGCGACTTTTTAGTACTTACTGACGAATTTAATGTTCGATTAATGAGAGAGAAATTTTTGAAAAAATATTCGATTTCACTAAAAAAGTGAAAATCGTCGAAACTACATTATCTTCATACATTAGGGGTAAATTTTGTTTCAAAGAATCGCTCCACCGACAAAAGGTGTTAAGCATTTCAACCTTGACCCGCTTCAACAATACTTTGACTACTGAACGCCACACACCACAATATGTGACAGAGTTTTCTTCAATTTTCAGCGAATGTTTTTTCTTCTACTATTACAGTAGGCAATTGCATGTATTTTGATCAACGATATTTATTTGGTGAACATAAAAAACTATCAATGCACACAACGGTTAAATTCGATGATTTTGCCGATTTTTCATTTAGCATTATTGAGCCATTCAGTGTGCATCGTCGAACGTTCGAAACTGCATTGTCGTCCTTCATTACTTTCGTTGCTTGATTTGAGGAATTCCGCTGTCGAAACCCATCAACAACGCTCAGACGCTTATGGTGATGCATATATTTACTCTAAGTTTACATGTAACACTCAGGAGGACATAAGATAAACCCACTCACTTCTTATGATCCAGAAAAGTGTTCCGAATCAATCTAGGCCCGTCCATCAGTCCGTTTGTCTCGTTTAATAGTTTTCTATGCATTTTGAGATATTTTGATCAAATTTGATACACCGGCGTATGTGCTGGCCTGAGTGTAAACTCCGTTGAAAATGAACGGAATCGAGCCACTTTTTCGATCACACCCATTATAACGTCTTATTTTAAAAAAGTCGTTATATGCAAAATATTGCAATTTTCAAAATTCCTCGATAAAAGTCGCTGAGAAAAAGGATTTCTAAATTAATGTAGAAAATTTGGATCGGAAAGAGCAAGTTTTTGAGCCGCCTCCCATATTGTCATTCGTACGAAAACTGAACTTTCCTTTAATTGTAAATATTCGTTAATGCAAATTGATCCTTAGCAGCAATTTCATGTAGAAATTAACCTTATCGAATTTGGACCACGTACATCTAATTGTTAGATTACATACCATGTGGTATTCTCCCAAAAATTAAGCCGTTATAGAGCTAATTTTGAATATTTCATGATAAGACTAAATCCACAATGGTTAACTGGGCCAAATTAAAAATCCCCTCACCATGCGAGCGAATAACCCGTAATTTAACTGCAATGCATGCGCTCGCATAAACTCGTTCAAAATTTACCACACTATATATTTTATTACTTGTGAAAAAAAGGAATAGAATACGAGTCCAGCAGTTCGGCCATGCTACTGATCATCATCACGTAATTATCCTTAATTTTTTATATGTTTATTACTTTTTATATATTTTTATTTTACTTTAACGATATTAAGAGATATGACGCCTTCGCCACCATCGTCTTTGCGTTAAATTATGTAATTCAGGGATGAAGATCATAGAAGACCCGAATCGTAATTGTGGAAATATTGCAAGATGGAGAGTGAAAGCTACACCTTCCCTTCTTTGCTTATTTTTGATTTGATCATAGCCAATAGAGGGCAAGAGAACACGCACGGAGGCCAGGACTTTGGTCGAGTGTTAAGTTCATAAAGTGAATAAATTCAAGCTCTTACTTCACAATTGAAAATACACTACTAACTGACATGTTGTTTATTTTCATTGTCAAATAAAGGAGTTATTTTTAAGAGATCGGAGTTGGTTTATCCCCGCCGGGATACGAATCGATATATACGAAGTGCCTTTGCATTTAGTTCTAAACGCGCAACAGTAAACAATTGTTTTCTTCAGTTATTTGCTAATTTTACAAAATGTAAGAACTAATTCCTTCGTGACGGAAATAAATGACATCAATAAAAAATATTTTATAATTACACAAACAAAATTTTTAAAACAAAACAAAGAATTCAAGACGAAACGGTTTTTATAAATAATGTAAAAAAAAAAACAATGAAATGAAGAGAAAAGACCACAAAATTATTGAAAGCGGAGACAAACGCCCATGCGGCCGTTTTCGTTATTATTATTAACGAAACTGCGCACACACGGCATGCACACACACTCGAATATTCGAATAAATTTTTAAGTTGAATATAGTTCACACACAAAAGTGTACAACGAATAGATGAGAATTTCTTTTTCTTATGTTTTACATTTAATGCGACATCATCATCATCATCATCATCATCATCATCATCATCAAGTGATTGCCTGCCTCAGAGGTTATAAAAAATAGCCTCAATAGTATTATTCGAATGTTTCATTTTTCTGATTTCTATTCGCCGCTTTTCATGGCACATATAAATAATAGCTTCCCCATAAAATACAAAATGAACCATTCAAATGAACATTTTCCCGCAAAACTGCGTAAACATAAATGTGCTTTTTTAACTCATTCACTGAACATAAAACTAGAGTAACATAAACGCGAACACATTTAATAAAACATAAATAGAAAATATAAAAATAATTCAATTAATTTGTAAAATAAAGAATACAAAGTAAAACGAATAACAACAATAAACACAAACAACAGGTAAAGTTGACCGTTAAATACCCCCCCATCGTTTCGTCTAATTTATTCATTCACTTTCGCGATAATATACCAAAAATTGTACTTCGCTGTCATACATGCACACACGCTTACACTGTAGGGTGCCCAAAGCGTCGTATTAACTGTCTTCATATAAATTTGTCAAAGTAAAAATTTCTTGTAAAAGTTCCTATTACTCTTTACCTACTTTCATTATTTAAATGCCACATAAAAAGCTTATGTGTCCCCGAGAACCCTTACATGATACGGGGGTAAAACAATTTGACCAACGTAGTCCGAATTCCTACGGTTAACTTTATGGACAAATTTTCATCATAAAATCTTCAAAATTTCATTTTTTTCCGTTACGTTTGGGCGGACAAACGGACAGACTAGCTTAGATGGATTGAGAAAAAATCGGGTTGGATTTATATTAAGTCTTTCCGCGTGTTATATATATCCACAGAAACCCAATATACTCTATACCGCAAACGGCGTAGAGTTTAAAAATGTATTCCGTAAGTTTAAAACAAATGAAAATATTATACTGAAACACAGCCCAGCATTAAGTACCTTACAGCACCCTAAATACATTTATATGCCGACTTTGTCCCAAACAACACGTACCGACCAACAGGCAAGCTTAGATCATTTTCTGAATCGATCAGTACAAAAAAGGCGAGTCAATCTTAAGTCCTTGTGAGTGCTGCATACATTTCCTCACCACTTGGCATATTCTTGTACCAATTTTGTTAAATTAAACGATATGCACGACAACAAACATTTGCATTTCTTTTTCCAGTAAGTGCTACCTAAACAGTGCATTAGGATTAAGAAATAAGAATAAAATAATACAAATAGAGCCGATAGCCTGTGTTGCTGCTGATCAACGCCTGTTTCTTTTAGTCTAAGAATTTATTTCATTAGTCTAAAATTATAATAATAATAATAATAATAATAATAATAATAATAGATAGAAAAATAATACTAGCGTGTGTTACGTAAGAGAAAGCTCTGACAGTACAGTTCAGTTTGTGTTCGAATTCAGACTAGTTGCCCGAAAGTGCGTGGAAATAGAAGCAATCAGCTCACGTGGAAGTGTGATTTTAACGCAAATTTTCATTTGATGTAATTTTCTTTAATTTTGTTCCGAATTGACTTTCCCTTCCCACATTTTCCTTTCATTATTTTATTAGACACATATTAAGGATCCCTTAAAATATAACTTTGAGTGAATTAAAATTCTGCCTTCGTCTCTCTGCGCTTGGGGCGTTACATTGGAAGCTGATATTTGTTTGATAGAACGGAGAAGAAACTAAAGATTATGCGATCACACAAATACACCTACATCTAAAAAACTGGCAAATCTAAAGAAGATATCAAAATTTCATAAATGGTAAAGAGAGCGAATAGGTTATCTTAGGTTATCTTAGGTTATCTTCAGAGGGAAAATAACTTCGACACCTATATGGTAAATACATAATCAATCGAACCAATTGACTCGTTCGGATTAATAGCGATTGAAATTTTAAATCCACGATACGATATCGAATCGATTACGGGAAACGTAAATCGACCTCAGGTGTATATGTAGCGCCCTGGATATAAATGCGACTTTGAAGCAGCAAGGTTGTAATTACACATTGGGCGCATACAACTTGCCCACGCAAAGCACAACAATTTTTCGCGATTCGTCAAAAACAAGTGCGCTCTTCTACCGTAACAAAATGCTCCTTCTATTCGCCAATTTTGTACATTTTTATTGAATTGCTTACCAGGACTTCGGGCAAGCTGCACACTGTGATTAGCTGAAACGGTCGCTTTGTTCGATGGCGACGATTCACATTTCTTTTGCAATAGTCATCAAGCTTTGACCGCAACGTGAGTTGCAGACAATCAATGCATTTTTCGCGAACACTAATCATCCGATATAAATGTGGTTTGTTTTGACAGTGTTTCGCAAACCGATTTGTAATCTATTCAAGATGTTTCCAAGCTTAGTCTTGAAGCAGCCATTTAATCACTATTCATATTATGTACACATGTACATGTGTATCCTTCCACTGAACCATTCACAGAGACGTCTCAAATCGTACAAGAAATTTTTCGGCTACTGTTTGCGTGACTTAACTGTCTTCCAAAATGAATGCGAACTTAGGAAAACCATGGGAAGAAAACACAACTGTTTCCACATATGGCTGGTGAGCATTAAACAACGCATTAAACTACGGATGGTTTTTTTAATAACAACCAACTTTACCAGAGATCGTCGATTTGATGACGGCTGTTTTCCTTGGAATTGTGAATGGCAAACAATTGGATATCGACATTCGATATTTGGGCTATGCTTTTAAAAATCATTATAATTTGACCAAAACGCGCCCATAGTCAACAAAAAGTCGCATCTGTAAAAATACCGAAAATGCAAAGATGTACGATCCCTTTCCGATTTGCTCGAAGAAATTTAAAACAAATGTTTGTCATGACATGTCAACAAGAGTTTCGGTCTTATGAGAGTGGGTGTGATTGGCCCGCTGACATGTCCAACATAGTATGGTTGGTTAAAGAATCGGTCCGAGAATATATCGGCAGAGAGATAACTTTCAAGAGGGAATTTTAAATTTACCCTATAGTAAAGTCAATTGATCGAATCAAAATACAGACCTGCATATGCCCTCGTATTTGAAATGCGTAAAATGTATAAATGAATGCGAGAACTTTGTATAGCAAACAATGGAAAAATAGTGAAAGCAAGAAACAAAGAAATTCAAACATTGTAGTCGGGCAAAGGTAATGAAGGAATACCCTACGCTAATTCACTTACTATTATCAAAGTTGAGAACAAGTTAAAATTAAAGTTGAAAACCTAATAAAAACTAACAATTATTTAGAAAAATCTGATTTGAGAACGGACTCAAAAGATGCGGCAATTTGGACCAAATTTTGGTTTTCCAAATATTTTCGTCCTGCACTACCCAACGTTAGAGTTTGTAAACATATGAAGGCTTACGTTCTACGTAAAACGCTCTTTATATGAGAGCGGACCAATATGATCCACATTTGAGAGAGTTAATTAATATGTCTAGTCGTCCTTCCAATTATTGCAGTACACTAATGATTAGATCTTGTTGTCGATAAAAATGCTTCTTGTGTGTAAGATTGATTGATGTATGTCGGTCAATATTTTCGAAACTTAAAAAAAGTTTCCTTTTTTTTTTTAAGTAATCGAACATCGTATAGTTACTCGTCAATGTCTATTTCAGTATATATTTTGATTTAAAATATCTTGAAAATTTCGATCTATACATGGACAAAGTTCAGACAAAGACGCAAGCCTAAATTGAAAGTTCACCTGTAACAAAGAGTCACTGTGGGTGTTGCATACATTCCAATAAACGTAATATACCCGAGCCACAAATGTCGTAGGGTATGTACAGCAAGAAAAACCTCATGTGAGATATGCAAAAAAAGAACAAAGAGCACGTACCACGCTGTGAAAGCAAGGGTATGACTCATTATTATTTTAAATACTTACAAATACAAAAGGTTGATGTCTGGTGTGGAATAAACCCAAGCTTTTTGAAAAAAAATCCAAACATTTAGTTTAATCGCCACCACAGAATAAGACGCATTACATTTACACATAAATTTAATTGGTTTCATTTATACAACAGCTCGACTGTCGCTAACATTTTGGAAGTCTCAAGCCTTGAATTAGAAAATGAAAATTGAAATTTCGCGCATATGCAAATTAAAAAACGAACTGATCCGTCCACAAACTCTCATCAAATATGAATGGGGCATAAAATGAATGCTATATTCTTACACATATAGTACGGAGAAGGTTGATAAATATGTAATACAGAGGGACTTGGCAGTGGTCTAATTAAGGGTGTTCCTGCATTGAAACGCCACATGCACAGAAACCAATATATTGTCTACAGAAAATAGATATCGAGTACACTATAGATACATATATACATTTCTGAACAGAATCAAGTACCGTTTGAAGTCACCGTGATGGTGGACAAAATTTTGTATACAAAAAAAACTTGTTCTCTTTGTCGTCTGCTGCAGTTCGGGATTTGAAAAGTGCACCATTTCTTTTACTCTTATTACAGCTAATAAGCTTGTTTGAAATCGCTTGGGCTTTGGGTGGCTTGGGTGCTTCTTCTTTGAAATCTCTTCTTTTCGTGTGGCATATATTAAGTATATGTACATTATGTGGTGTATATTAAGTTTGTTGGCATACATATACGACTGTACAATATTCTGAAGGACTTGAGATAGATAGCCCCACCATTTATTTTATTGATCGAACGGGAATCACTTTTTCGATCAGTTTGTGAATCGATTAAGATTTTCCTGTTCGTCTCGCTTTCTTGTGTCCAATCTACAGATCACAATTTCAGAGATACTTTAACGAAATTTGTTACACTGACTTGCTTTAACCCAACGACGAACGCTAATCAAAATGGTTCAGATTAGCCTATTTTTTCGACCACTCCCCATATAAGGTCCAATTTGAAAAAGTCATTATATGGAAAAACCTTGCAGTTTTTAAAATTTCGCGACGAAAATCGCTGAGCAACAGTAAATTTGACATTCTAAGTGGGTACGAAAAGTTTGCTTGGGCTGGGAAAATATTTTGATTGACTCTTTCATATAACCGCGTTCCTACAAAAACTGAATCTTTTTATAGTAAACAGGTCTAATTTTCAATATTTGATGAAGAAGATTGACAAAGAAATCAAACTTACCGAATTTAGACCATGTAGGTCTATTTTTTGGATACCACCGCCAAAATGGCTTCATTGTTAATTTTTTGTGATGAAAATTTGTTCATGATAGTAATTTGCCATAAAAAAGATGTGCACCAACTTACGATCATATAGGTCTACTTCGGGGACCCCAACGTATATGGGGATTATCACGAAACTTAGGCCCTTATATAGGGTGAAAGCCTAATATTCGTTTTATGACGGAAATTAAAAAAAAAATTAAATTTTTGGGAAGTGCATTAGGTTTGCTAAATTTTGATGACGTCATGTGATGTCTTCAGCATCCTCCAATATGCGGGCTTTCATGAAAGATATGCCTTTGCATGAAAATTAATATGTAATTTTGGGTGTATTATTACTAAAATGAGTGAATAGCTGTATTAGGCCAAGTACTGTAGGGTATTTACGGTCGGTCTTCCCCGGCTATAATATTCTTAGTTGTTTGTTATGAAAATTGTTCCATCGTAACAATGTGGCATAAAAATTAACCTTAAGAAATTTGGATCACATAGGCCTATTGCTTAGACCCCACCCTATGTAGGGGCTCTCATGACAAGTAAGTCCTTCTATGGCGACAGAGTCTCATTTGTAACTTTCTACGACGACGGCAACTGAGATATAATAATATTTTCGACAATTAGATTGAATTTGCGGAATTTGGGTCGGGTAAGTTCACGCTTCGAACATCTTTCAATATAAGGGCTTCTATGAAAAGTAAGCCTTTACATAAAAATAATCTATAATTCTTACTTTATTATCACGAACGTGAACTGCATTTGGCGAAGTCTATCTACGCTACCATAGTATTCTATAGTTATTACATGTGTTTATGCATATGCATGAATGCTTGAAATTTCGGGAAAATATTCTTGACAAGTCAATCGGAATAAAATTCTCGTAGAGAAGTCATTTGGAATATTGAAATCCGAACATAAAGAAGTTACAGAAGATTTAGGCACAAAAGTAAAAAAGCTTGTGTCACATGAAAACATTGTTTTTCATCTTTTCCGAATATTAATTCCTGAACAGATTCTTTTCTTTTCTTCTCCGATATCCGATTTCTCTAGTGATATGCCAAATTTGTTACAAGAGTTGAAGATATGTATATGTATTTTTTTCTTTTTTCTAGCGTACAATTCCTAACGAATGTTTCGCATACTTAATTGCGAGCATTTATTAAAATGGCTTGAGAAGATGTAGTTTCCTCAAGATTCAAGTAGAAAAAACGAAAAAGAAAATTACATTTACATTTTTCAAAGGCTTAGAGAAATCTATGTCAGTGTCTTTTTTTCGTTTCCCCTACAAATACAAAAATAAAAAAAAGAGTTATAATCTCTTGTAAATGATGTTTGTGTTATGCTAATGTTATTGTTTTTCTTTCTTGCCTTAAAGGTGAAATGCGCGATTTTGCAAATAATAATAACAGTAATTTACTACAAATTCTCGCTGCCTCTTACTGTCATTCTAGTTAGTAGTTAACTGAACTCGCTGATTAGCTAGCTAGCTAGCTAGCTAGCGTGCATTCACTTCTAAAAAAAACATTTAACATTTTTTTCAGCTTTTCAACAGCACTTAACTAAGAAGAGCAGAATAAAACCTTTTAGAAAATCTAATAAAATTTAGACATATATAAAAATACGTCTATCAACGAACTAAAGAGTAAGGAGGAAAGAGCGAGAAAAGCCATTTAGTTCACTGAAAATCTTCCGCTACCAAAATATAATCTAATTATCACCATAAACAGATACCGTCTGTTCCTTAGTCACCTCAATTATAAGACAAACATTAAGCCCTCGTAATACACATTAACCTCTGGTTAAAAAAAAATAAAAAATAAGGGGCCATTTTACTAACATTAACATTATACGCCCTGCCCTACTTTCCGTTTTGTCGCAAGCTATGACAGAAATTCGATATAATTGATTGTCAAGCTTAATGTGACGGAAACAAAAACTGAAGAACTCCAACGCTTAACGAGTTACTGACTAACTTAACTCAAAATCTTGTGTTAATCATAGCTATAGTACATGCCTACGAAGTCTGTCACGTTTACCTTTAAATACTACCTCCCAATAGATGCTATATCGACGTGATATCTACATCAGCTTTCATCCCTTACTCTTCACGCCTTTTTGTACCCTACACCATCTGTGGTACACAAAGGTATATCAAATTTGTACGGGTGCATGCCGTGCTCATAGAGTCACCTTTTATTGCATCGAAAGATTGAAAATCACTTTCTGAATCGGTCTAAGCTTGTGTGTCCGTCTTGTTCTCTTCTATTCAGCCTATAAAGCGCAATTTTAGAGATATTTTGATGAGCTCTGGTACGTTGGCGTGCTTTGGGACAAGGACGAGAGCTCGTAAAAATGTTTCGATTCGTACCGCTTTACCGAGCACCTCCCTTAGAACGCCTTATTTTAAAAAGTCGTGATATGCATAACCATAGAGACTGGTGTAGGGTGTTTTATGAAGGCTACCGTCTTCTTACTTGTTTATACATGTTATCAGCATTTCAATGTATTGTCAGGAGCTGCATATGCTTTTATAAGTTTCTTAATAAATGTTCAATATATTGGCATGAAATTTGACGCAGATGTCAGTTAGGCAGATACTGCCAATATGTAATATATAATACTTTTCGATCAAACTAACAATACATGTAACAATAGCTTATTTTATTGCTATCTGTTGACTGCTTTTACTGCGATCGATAGTAGTGTCAAATAATTTTTTATTAGCCTCACCGCCGGAGGATGTGAGTTTATTCATTTTGTCAAAACATTTGCAGCAACCGAGGCAGAATGAGGCTTTGCGGATCCCATAAAGTATATATATATATATTCTTGGATAACATCAAATTTGAAATTAATTTCAAAATGTCCGTCCTTCCGTCTGTTTTATGTCTACGGAGAACATTCCCTCGGTCGAGAAAATAAAGCTATTGGCGGTTTCAAAGTTATTCCAATCAGATTTTCTATTGGGAATTGAAAGTTTGCGTCAAAGGACATGCCAACAGTGCAACGTACATTGAGAATACCTACGTTAATAAAGGCAAAAAAAAAAAAGAGCGCCCTTGCACATTACTTATAAAATACAACAAAAGAAATTTGTGTATTCTACGAGTATTTCTACATGATCTTGACAAAAACGGTAAAAACCGCAGAAAATTGCTTAGCAAATAGTACGGTGAGGGAGAAAGTGAGGGAGAAATGTTGTTTTTATTTTTGATTTTTTTTTTTCTGTTCTTAAGAAAAAGAGAGTGGGTGTACGAGATTCGGCCACTACCTAATATGATTTTCTTATGTATCTACTTCAATTCTTTCTTTTATTTTATTGCTTTTGTTCAAGGTATTCGTGTAAACTAACATGTTTGCATAGAGAGTGTATGTAAATAATTAATAAATGCTGTTGTGCCAATTGTGCCGAAACCAACCAACTGGACTTTTGTTCCATTTAAAAGCCTTGACATTCAACTTGATTTTAATTGCATATCGGATTAATATGCGAATAAAACTGAATGTGAGAGATACTCTCTTGTGTATAACGTTTGCATGGCGAGTAAGTAAGCAAGTGTGTGTGTTTGTGTATGCGTGTGTATGTATGTGTTTGTGTATGTGTGTGTGTGTGTGTGTGTGCGTAAAAACTTTATATTATAAAGTTACAAAAGTAATCCAAGACGTGAAAAAATTCGAGTGACTTTACTTCTCTTTTTTTTTTTAATCAAATCTTGCCATGAAAATACAAAAATATTCGAACTAAATGCCAGTTGTTTGTTTATTTAATGGACATAACAAGAGTAAGATTTTGAATTGATTTAGTTAGGATTGTTATTCGCTTCCCTTTAATTGAAATATTGGAAACCCCGCGTAGGAACACATTCTCCGAATTCAAGTGCGCACATAAGAAATAAAGAAGTAATTGGTCTTGGAAACTACTGATTAGTTTCGAAATGTTATTGAAATTTTTGTATGAAAAATAATCTCTATCGATTTACTGACATCTCGGTTACCATGCAATTTTAATTTTCATTATTTATGTTCTGAATAAAACACGTGCAACTAAAAAACGGCCTAACTTTACCTCTTTTTAACATTTTTTTCTTAAAGGACACTCACTTCCTGCAATCGAGATTAAGAAATCAAAAAAAACTTGCTTCGCTTTTATCTTCTCTTTTATGTCACTTGCTTTGCCCGCTTCTAATTAAACGGACAAGCAGAACTCTCCGACTGGAAACACTTTTCATCCCTTGTGGAAGTAAGTGCTTAAGTAATATTAGACGAAGTTGCGTAACTAATAAGCCAACAACAATAACAATGTAAAATAGCCGAGAGTAAGTAGAGTACTTAGCAAACAAATGTTGTCGTTTCCTCCTTAAGGAGTGTCACGAGATCCTCGTCACTTCCTTTTTGGGCAAGGAAGTGCATTGCATTGAAATGAACATATCCTTTGTTCTGCTAGAAAGTTTAATCTGCTTAGCTTACCATTCACATCATGCGGGCCGTTTGGTAATTTTAAACGAACTCATATGAACAATGATGATGCTGAACGCCGGAATTCGGCAGTTATTCGAAAAAGCCGAAGAGAAGTGCACAAAACTGTTTTGAAGGACCGCAAAGGTGCAGATGGGCGAAATAGCTGACACCCTGAAGATATCGAAAGGCAGTCCATTCGCTCGTTTTAATAATACATCAAAAAATTGCACATAATTTTCATGCAAAGGTATATTTTTCGCGAAAGCGCGCAGACGTCAGACGGACAGACAGGCTTAGATCAATTCAGATTATGATTCTGAATCGATGGGTGTAATAAAAAGTGGGTGGGTCCGCCTGTTACATACCACCGTACTAAGTTAACATACCCTGCGCCACAAGTGGTGTACGATAGAAAAAGAGGACTTTGGCTATCTCTAAATCCATGGCAAACAAAATATCTTTCATCATTGAAAAAACAAATAATATCTTTAGGGATTTGCAAGAGAATTGCAAAAACCGCTTTCTCTAACTGAAAAAGTGACATAAAGAATTTTGAAAATCGTTGAATTTAGAATCCAATATAAAAGTTTATAATGTGTGAGCTAATGTAATATTAACCTCATGCGTAAATCCGTCTTAACTTCGTGCACCACTATGCGAGGAAACGAATCCATATTTAAGACTTTCTTGTTCGCAATAAATAACAAGAGCTCAACATCGCTAAAGTACAATTTGCAATTTTTATTGTTTCAGTAAATATAGATTTATTTGTTTATGTGCTTTTGCAAGTCTTTCGTAACGGACGTACTTGTGGGTGTACATTCAAACTGATTTCCCGAAGGTGAACGCAATAAGAGATGACAGACGGAGAGATGCATATAGCTACACTTGTTGTGAGAGTAGCTCGCTTATTAAATAACCACTAAGTGTATTTTCGAATGCTTGGGTGTACTGTTTAGTGTAGCGCAATTCTCCGTTGTTGAATGTGACGACAATGGTTTCTTAACGAGCGAGTATGAAACACGAACCATCGGAATATGTTTAGGCATCTGTTAGGAAAAAGTTCCGGCCAGTAAGTATTACAAAGTCGGTCACCATTTATGTATGTATGTTGAAACAGGTCAATATGGCACACAAACAATTAAATAATTTCTATGCGGTGTGCGTTGTGAATGCTTCTTAGCATTGTAAGCATAAGCATCTACTGAAAGCTAGCAGTTTTTTTGTACAAGCTTTACCAAAAACGAAACAGGTATGAACAACAAAATCAACTTCCACCAGCTTATAAATGTCAGTCAATGCGCCACGTTCTGCTAACGTCAGGTAAACAGAAATAATCCACCGACAACGACATATTGAATTGTTTAAGAGTGCAGATTGAAGCGAGGTAGTGAACAACAGGCCTTTTACCAAAAACCGGATATTTATTTCTAAATTATTATAATTAAAAGAAAAAGGCAGATTACTATTGGCTTGCACCAAATCGTTTACATCTCCCACCTATTGCACGCACTACATATAGTCGCAAATATACGCATACAAAGCCATAAAACTAAATATTTTAATATATAACTTTATAGATATATAAGTGCAAGTATATAAATATGTAAGTATATAAGTATATAATTGTGTTAGGTGTACAAATAAATTCTATGCATTTTTTTGATAAAATTCAAATCTCGTGAAAAAGTATGTAATTGCGTTAATGTGTGCCATCATTATTTTTGGTCTTTTGGCTTTTTCGGCTGCCTTCTGCTGCTGCTTTTGAGACGAAATAGTCATCGAGCCATTTTCGCAGGACCCCTGATCGAGCAAATATGACTGTGTCGATCTGAATTCAGTGCAAATCAGAAGGAGACATGATCTGGAGCGTAATGCCACAATCAAAAATAATTTCCAGCGCAAAGTCAAGAACAATTCTTGCACGAAATCTCGCAAACCAGTTTCTAACTGTTTCATAGGTTATTGCATTTGCGGACCAAGCCCACCTTATCACTTCCGTACCTTTGGCTATCTATCTCTTTGCACCTAACGACAGCTTGCACGCAACTGATAACTTATTTGTACACCGACTATAAAAGTATATATAATATATGTATAAGAATATATATACGTATATATGTAAGTGTATAGGTGTAGTATAGTATAAGTTTCAACTATATAAATATAAATCATAAAGCATATGTGTGAATGTGTCAGTCTATAAGCACATAAATTTGTGAGTATATACGCATATATGTACATAGGTATAAGTATATAAATATGTGAGCACATAACTACATATATATATGTATATTAGCGCATAAATATGTAAGTAAATATGTGTATAGGTAAATAAGTATAATAAAGTATCTTATATATATGTGTATATATGTAGACAAATGTAAGTAAATATTCATACGGTATAGCTTTCTCTGTTCAACGCATCATATAAGAAAACATGTTGCGCACATGTTGCGTTTGTTTTCGGCGCTTCGCCTCTCCTAATTATTGTACATAAAGGAGTTGAAGAAATCTAATTTTATATTCTAGTCGCGAAGTTAATTTAATATGTAATTATGCTCCAGTTGTCAGGATCATTAGTTAAATAAAATAAAATTTAATTTAATTTATTATAAAACAAGCAAAAAAAACTATGATGAGAACCGCTTGACATGGTTATACTTATAGCGACTTTACGCAATAAATTTGTCCGAAAAAGTGGTCCGATCCGAGCTATTTACAATAGCTTTCGTCCTTAGACGAAAAGGCGTCAGTGTACCGAATTTCATTGAACCATCTAAAAAATGGCGTCCTATAGGTTGAATACAAGGAAACAAGATGAACGGACGGACAGACAGACAGACAGACAAGCTTAGATCGATTCAAAACGTGATTCTGAATCTTTCGGTTGCATTAAAGATGAGCCTACCTTAAGTTCTTCTTGGGTGTTGCATACGTCTGCATAAAGTTAATATACCCTTAGACCACAGATGGCGTGTAGGATATAATTATTATTATTCCACAAAATTCAAATATTTACATTAACTGATTACTACAATTAGGTTAAATAGTTTATGAAGGAAGAGCGATCGGTAATGTACAAGAAATAATCAAAAGTTCATTTCGAAAAAGAAGAAGAATAATGCAATTCCTGAATTTTATCAATTTTTGTTATGTGGGAGAAGGCAAGTATTAATGAATGTGTTATAGATTTACATAAAAAAAAAAAAAAAAAAAAAAACACACAATTGTGAGAATTTCTTGATATTTTCAACAAAGCATTGCAAATGCAAGTTAGTTTGCGATGTACGTATGTATGTATGTATGCAGCAAGAAAAAATGCAAATATGTTAACATTGCGCGGTTCAAATAAAATCATTTAACACATCGCCGTTCAAATGGCAATTACAATCAAAATGACGTCATTAGACGTAGAAATGACGAAAGAAGAAAGAAGTTAAAGTAAATAACAAGAAACGGAATATGATGAAGATAAAAAAAAAGAAACGGTGAAATATTCATTACAAAAGCAAAGTCCGAAGGAGAAATATAAATAACTGCACATACATAAGCACAACCATTTACATTACATTATTACTGTAGAGCAAGGGGACGGACGCGCAAACGAAAGTTTTGTAAGAAGTCAATACCGAGATATCAAATGCTTAGAAAATGAGTGGCATGAAGAAAGAAACCAAGGCCAACCGCAATGCGTCATAATACTAGCTTGTCGGAGCAAGGTGATGTTAATACACATTCTTTAAAAGTTAAGCTTTCAAGAAAAGCGACCGAAAAGACCCGAAATGCTTTCTTAATAATAATATTGTGTGTGCATAAAATACGAGCAATTTTTATTTTTTAAATCCGCTCTCACTTCGGACAACAATGTAAAGTTATTTTCTATTAGGCTAATAAAACCATCATTAACGCTAAAAATTTCACTCAATTGCGAAAACAAAACAATCACTTATGTGCTTTAAGGAAGCAGTGGTGACCTGCCAAATCTGCTAAGGATAGTCATAATGCCCTATTAGAGAGCATGTAAAACGAACGCGACGACATCTACAGGGATAAAGAACGAATTTTTTAATCAATTATTATTATTATTATTATTACTATTGCAATACAATTTATATTAAGGTTATGTACGAAATTAAGCGAATAACAATTGACCTCACAAATTGAATATTGTAACATTCACGTCATTTCGCGTCATAATGAAAATCGCATTCACTCACTCAATTATCGCGACACGATTTCTTTGGTAATGACAACAATTTGTACTCATCCGTATAGCGATATTCAGCTGAATAAACTGCTTAACACGGGACACCACTTTCAGTTCGTGACGAAAAATGTACCAATAATTATATCATTATAGGCCGGCCATTTAATACCCTATAGCACTGTGTCTAACATAATTCTTACTTTTATTATAGAATACAAAAATTACATCCTGTTTTAATATAAAGGCGTATCTTTCATGTGGGTGTTTACGCGGAAGCGGGCCCAAAACGCAATGTAATTTAGTACAAATTTAATCCTTACATGGGGCGGAATCCAACAATAGACGTGGACAGTCCAAATTTTGTATACTTCATGTTTACATGAAATTACTATTATAGGTCAAATTAATGTTACGATTATGAAAGAGGGTTCAAAAATTGCCATAGCCGGTCCAAGTTTTCATACCAATTGAGAAATACTACTACTTAGCCACTTTTGCCGACAAATTTTGAACATTACAATTGTTTTTCATATAACGACTTTTCGGAATAGGGTGTTATATGGCGAAAGATCGAAAAAATGAACCGATCCGAACCGATTTCAATAGCGGTAGTGCTTAGGTGGTACCAAATCGCATCAAAATATCTTAAAAATTTGCGAGCTGCAGCTTGAACACAAATTTACATGGACAGACACCAGACGGACAGATTTAGAAAATGATTCTGAATCGATCGGTATAATAAAAGGAAGGGCCATCTTAAGACCTTCTGCGTGTTACATACGACCGCATTCGCTTAACATACTCTGTACCACAAGCGGTGCATGGTATAGACAGTAACTTCTATCCGCGATATTGCAGATACATCCGTTCCGACTTTTCGGAATAGGGCGTTATATGTGGAGAGACCGAAAAAATGAACCGATCCGAACCAATTTCAATAGCGGTAGTGCTTAGGTGGTACCAAATCGCATCAAAATATCTCAAAAATGATCCATCACAAATTTACATGGACAGACATCAGACGGACAGACAGTTTTAGATCAATTTAGAAAATGATTCTGAATCGATCGGTATAATAAAAGGATGGGCCAACTTAAGCCCTTCTGCGTGTCACATACGACCGCATTGGCTTAACATACCCTATGCCACAAGCGGTGCATGGTATAGACAGTAACTTCTATCTGGGATATTGCAGATACATCTGTCAGAAGACTTCTTCGAACTATCGCCATTTACTATTATTGAACACACACATCCTTAAATTTGTTGATTCTTCGAATTTTTAGTTCTTCAAATGCTTCCCCTTTGCAGATCTTTGCAAATCTTTGATTATTACGATATTGATTTTTTCCTAGCAGTTGTACTCTTTAAACAGAATTTGGTAGAAATTTCTCGTTCAAAAAGTTTCATTTTGAAAATAGAAAAAAAAAACACTTTGACCTAGAAAGCGAATAAAAAACAGAATGAAATGAAACTCCGATGAGTTGTGAGTGACACTTTTGCTAACTTCTTATTGATATTCAAAGCTTGTGTATTTATGTACTACACCACGTGCGGCACAAGGGTATATTAAGTTTGTGCGGATGTATGCAACAGCCAGAAGGACTTGAGTTAGACCCTCAAACTTTCCAAACTAAGTGATTGTGCATGAATTTGAATTTGTTGTCCACCTGTCCGTCTTGCGTTTTTATGTTACTCTACAGCCCGCAATTTTGGAGATTCTTTTTGAAGAAATTTAGTACAACGACATTGTTTGGGCCATAAATGAATGCCAACGAAAATTATCGTGATAAGACCACTTTTTCGACTACTTCCGATATAATGGCTGAATTTGATAAGTCGTTATATTAATGCGTGTAAGATGGTGTAGTGTCTTTGATGGTGGGCCATGGTCCACTACACTGTTTTTACCTGTTTTAAAATGAAATTTTATATATATATATATATATGTCCGTATTTGTATGCGAAGTCGATGATAAAAATGCATCGTCTTTTTATGTTTTTATGTTTTTGATAGTGCGTAATGAAAAAAACATTATTGTCATATCCACATACATAAATACCATAAACGATATTGTGTGTTGTAATAACATTCACACGCTATGTGCGCGCATTATTTTGTGGTCATTTGATTTCAACTACACTCAGTTTTTCTCTTTCTCTCTTCAATTAATTTTTTATATTTTTTTTGTTCTCCTGAGCTTTAGTGATTGCATCAGAGAACGACACAATGACAAATAAATTAATATTAGTTGCCGTAGTGTATTTGGAGAAAAGTTTTTGTAGAACGGATATTTTTCGTTTTTTGCCAGCTGTGCGACTTACCGCGACATGCGCAAACGCGCATTTATATTAACAATATTGCC
Organism: Glossina austeni; assembly: GCA_000688735.1. NCBI lineage: Eukaryota > Metazoa > Arthropoda > Insecta > Diptera > Glossinidae > Glossina > Glossina austeni. The sequence goes on along the minus strand of KK502415.1, from coordinate 2,033,479 downwards.
TTTTTCTACCCCCTCCAGCACTATAAACATATCTAACTTATAATACTTTATATGGTACAATAAAAATGAAAAGATGCATAACATGCACACTATGAAAAAACCGTAACTCGTTTCCTTCTCCAATTCAATTTCATCCTTTTGAGTACAACAAGTTCAATAATACTACTACTAATACATAAGAAATGATAGTCGGCTTTGGTCGATCCTTGTAAATATCCCTAACGTAACCCTATTACTTGGCTTACGTACGTTCGTTTAGAAGATAAGGAGATGATTATTTACTACATATTTGTATGATAATGTATAGTTTTCAGTAGCCTTAGCTAACTCTGCGGGGGTCCGATTTAGCCCATTCGAGCTCTAAGGGAGCACTTTATTAGCAGGAAACTTTAACACCACTTAAGCGTAAATCTCTAAACTAAAAGATATTAAATTTCGAAGCCATGAAAAACATATCCACTTGCTAATCTTTGGACCTGGTTAGCGCATTTTCGCCTTCAATCAAATTTGAAATTCGCAGCAATTATTCTAATAGGTAGTCGAATGGATAGACAGAGGGACGAACTTTACAGACAGACAAAAAGATCCATTTCAACTCCGCTCATCATATATATATATATATTGTATCGTATTGAATTTTCTTGGTTACATAATTCCACGCTCAACAAACATTTGACAAATCTAACATACTCCTGTCGTGGACATGAAATGTTCACATATGCACACGCGTATATACGTTTACTGTTCTTATGTTTTTTTTTTTTTTTGTATCCATTCTCTTCTGTGTCAGAAAATGTTTTGTAACAAGGTCACCATTACAGCTGTGAAGGTGCAGATATTTGTTGCTGGCATTGTCATGCGCTATTTATACATCTGCAGTGTTTTTTTTTTTTTTTTTATCTTTTTTCCAGAATTTAATATAAAAATTTTTTCGCACTTAAATTAATAGCTATGGATTTCTTCTTTTTTTTTTTAACCACTTGTAAAGGCTCGATTTATCTACGACGAAAGAAAAGAGAATTGTACTCTGTAATTATCCCCTTATCCCATAGCTCTTAGCTCGAGTTCACGGAGATCTTTATATCCTGCAAAATAGAGTTTAGACGAGGGGACTTTGGAGTTTTCAAGGATACTGTGCCTTGGGGCAAACCACCAATAGCAAAGCCAGAAACCCAGCATTTTTTAGCTGAGTCGATTCAAATACATTTTCTGCTATATACACTTCTGAATGACTGACTTTTCCACATGTTACACAGCAGTACACATATATTAAGAGCGATGTTTGCAAATTTCTGATTGTTTTTTTCAAGTCTTTCAAAGTGCTGTTACAGCATACGGTGGTAATATTTCAACTTCACCTAGGGATTCGACCGAGAGTTATGTGCGTGCATATTGAAATTCGATTTTTGATAGCAAAGAAATTTTTATTTTTTTTTTTTTTTTTTTTTCAAAATATTTTATAAGCAGTCTATATAGTCTTCTTAAAGAATGATATAAGCAGTTAGCTGACATTTCGATGGCTTTTTTAAAGAACAATTTATCAAGACCCTCCACATACGCTGCAACGTTTGATTCTCTTTTGAATCTTTTCTCTTGAAGCATCCTTTTGAGATTTGCAAGCATAGAACAGAAGCTGGGGGGGGTAACAGCGAAGTAAGAATGCGGTGGATGGGACAACAATTCGAACTTCAAATCATGCAATTTTAGCATTGCAGCCGCCATCAACTTGTGGCACGAGACAATTAGTTGATTGATTGTAAGCAAACGCGGAAACCCGCCTTTTCGTGCCAAAATTTTCATGCGAGAGAGTGAAAGTACTCTGCGCCTTAATATATTTAAGAACTAAAGTTAACTCTTGCAATTTCATTGCTCGATTATCGACAACAAATTTCAGCATTTGTTTTTTTTTTTTTCATGTTTTCTGGCGTAAACGTCACTTTTGGGCATTCATCCCGTTCACCGTCACCGTGACATCATTTGAAATCAGCAAGTCATTGAACAAATTTTGTTTTCGACTGCGAAGGGTTGCACATAACAATTTCCAAAGCATTTTTTTCTATCGAACGAGCAACGAAATTCGCATTTTTCGATTGTTTTGTAAATAACAAGAATAACGTCGCTAAGACTACCGTAAGTCGTAAACGGGACAAGCGCTTTGCGTCATTTGATAGTTGACCACTTTCTAAAAATAATATCGATATTTTTTTATGAAGAATTTTATTGGCTGATGATTTAGACAAATTCACTCATAATTTCTTGACAATCAAATGTATATACATATGTATATAGATATGGGTATAAACTGAAAAGAGCAAAACCAATTCTTATGCAGCCTCTTTTTGTGAGTTGTCTGAAAACATTAAACAATTCGCACGCAAAAAAAAAGAAAGTAAACATTTTCTTAGAGAGCAGTTACGAGCGCTTGCGGCGTTTAGTACTCCACAGTCAATGAGAGTTCCGAAAACACCGGCGGTTCCTTCAAATTCAAATAATTGAAAGCAATAGAACTGAAGACCTATTTCTGCCAAGTGAAGGTAAGAAGTTGAAATATGGCACAAACATCCCTCGATCGATTAAGAATCCAATTTGTCATCCAACTATTGTCATCTGTCCACACACACGCCCACCATAAATGAAAAAGTAAAACAATAATTTTTTGATGTTTTCGTTTAGAACTTTCGATCCCCTCAAGATATTTCGAAAAACTTTCTACTCAAGTGCTTGTCAATCAAATCCGCATGCATATTTGATCCAAAAATGGTCCCGATCGATTCGCCCGATCGATGCGTTCACAGTTAACGATAACATTTCAATTCCAAGTTCTTTCCAATTTATTGAAAAAAATGCAAATGTGTGTTAGAATAAATTAAAAATAAATTGGAATTGAAATTTTATCGCGAATTATGGCCGTATATGGCCGAATATGCCGATCGAGACTACTACTCCTCCTCTTTAATGTTATGAAAAGTAAAGTATTTCGCAAAATGATGCTGTAAAAGTGGATTCGGTTGTTGGTATTTGTTGAGCAGGAATCGTAATATGAGTTAATTTTTATAATAACATCAGATCCTTGTAATAAAGAGAAAAGACGACTAGCTCATCTGCTGGGAAAACATACAAATTTGTTACCGCATCACTAGGTCGCTCATACAGCGAACGCTACGTTACGAACGCTATGAACTCCCACACAAAAGTATTAAGAGATGCGGAGCAATTAAAAAAACTTCTTCTGATTCCAGTAAACACATAACAACCGGATAATTTTAACAATGCGGGATCCCTCAAGTCGTTAGGGGTAGTTTTCAATGGGAAATTGGGACTGCTGTACCATTTCAAACTCGTCGTTGTCGACGATTATGCGGTGCCAGTCTACCAAAGAGAACAGCTCGGAAAGTTCCTTTGCTTAGAACAGTTAATTTGGAGAAGTGTTTACTTTAGTCCGTAAACATTGGTCGACATTACAGTCGAGAAGTCGACAAAAAAAAAAAACCAAATGGAGAAAAGCACTTTGGAACGACGAACCAAAAATAAATTTCGTTGGAAATGATGCGAAGAGAGATGTACTTCGGACAAAAGAAAAAAAATTCGACTTTAGATTTACTAAAAAAGGAGTAAATCATGGCGGAAGAAATCTTCTGATATGCGACTACTTTGCCATATGACAACGAAAATAAGCCACTGCTGTGAACATTTCCGCAGGATAATGATCCGAAGCATTTATTCAGTTTAGTGATAGCATGGCTGTGGATGTCGCTGAACGGGCAAGCCACTCCCCGGCCTCAATCTATTATACAGAATGTTTGAGGAGGACTAAGCCGTCATGCTTCCTGTCGCAATAAAAACGATAAATAATTGTGGAAAAATATTCAAAAAGTATAGAATAATATACCAGTAGCAGCGAGAGAGAGAGAGAGAGAGAGAGAGAGAGAGAAAGAGAGAGAGAGGGAGAGAGACACAGAAAGACCTACGACAATTAATTTCGTCTGGCTGTCACTTTTATATAGAATTGTTTGTTTGTATATACACCTATTTTATTGTCCACCACGCGCTATTTTTGAACTGAACTTCATTCAAGTTTTTAGCGATAGTTCAGATAACTCTAAAAACCATTTTTAAATACGGAAATGATGCTACATTACAAATAAACGATAAATATGATAAAAAAACGATAAATATAAAATAGGGAATACTCCCTACCGACATAAGGCAACGTACACCTGATCTTCTGCCCCCCTCTGCACACATAATATTTAATTTAGCCGCATGAGTAGCGGTCGCAGGTTCAAATCTCAAGTGCGATAGAGTTTTCCATAGAGTCGAGCATATGATCCAAGTTAACCGGTAGCCTTCAAATCCACACAATTCATATAGAGACGATTTATTTTATAAATACATTTAATTAAAAAAATATATGAATATATATATATATATATATATATGAAATAAAGAATATATGTTTTTTGAATTTAGAATTAGAATTGTGTATGGACAGACGTAAGAAACCGGTTTAAAAAGAATTGATAATAAAAACCATTGAAGTGTAGCATTGTCCCCTTTATTGAAAGCGAAACAATGATGGAAAGAAAAGCGGCGGATAAACAAAACGGAATATGAATATAAAAAATACGGAATAAAAAATATAAAAAACAAAAAAGAAAAAAATGCATATTTGGTGAAGTCATCTAATAAATAATTTACCGTGACACACTAACGCGTACGAGAAAGCGATATATCGCGAAATAAAAAAAAAAATAAATAAAAGAGAAAATTATAAAAAAGCAAAAAAGAAAAAAAAAGAAAAGAAGAACTTACGCAACTAAGCCGCCCAAGAAAGCAACGGGCCCGCCGCCAATTAAACGTATCTTACGGTGGCAGGAATCAAAGAGAGATGTGCGTGATGACGGCGGTGTCTGAGAAGTAGGTGACATTGAGGTGGTTATAGAGGCGATAGATGAGGAGGCAACGGCTACAGAGAAGACCACCACGTTGGATGGCGTAACAATTGAGTATATAGATGCAAGTGAGGCTGGCGTTGACGACGAAACCAATTTAAACGTCGATGTTTGTAGAGATGATGCAGATGATTGTGTTAAAGGTGACGTGGGTGAGGGTGTTGCAGATTTGTTTGCATTTATTTTGCGACTACCAGGGTTACCTTTTCGTCTTGTTCTTGCCTTTAAATAATTATAATTAACTTTACTATTTATTATTACACTTGTTTTCGGTCTCGTTATTGCTGCTACTGCCACAAATGTTAATAAAAAACCTAGAGCGTCTTCATTTCGCCTCTATGGACGTAACAGTAGCAATTGCTCCTGCTAACTAAGTTCAACTTTGCGTATATTTATATTTATATGTACGTATATAAGAAACGCGATGAGACATGACAACGGAACGTTTCGAACTTAATTGGAACGCCGTTGTAGTCGTTCTAGTTGCTGAATTTGTTTTCGATGTGGTTTTTTTTTTCTTTTTTTTTTGCTCTTACTGTTGCTTTTTTTTTTTTTTTTTTTAAGTACGTAAAAGTAAACGGTGTTGACAACAACGAACTGCAAAATTTTAAGTGCTCTTCAATTGATGACGATGAAGTTGTTGACTCGTTCTACGATAATGACGATGGGATAGATTTAGTTCTCACTGACGATGATGATGATGATGATGATGACGTTGGTCTCTGTATTTGAAACAAACATTTTGTATGATATTCTGCGACCGGTAATTATTGTGTTGTGACAATTTTTACCGTAGTTCATATTATGGTAATAAAGTTATTGTGTCATTATATCCTACAACAACTGCGATTTAGGGTATATTAAATCTATGGGGATGTATGCAACACCCAGAAAACCGTCAGATACATTCAAACTCTATTATACCCATCGATTCAGAATCATCTTCTGTCTGTCTGTCTATCTGTCTGTCTGTCCGTCCTTCCGTCTGATGACCATCCATGCGTTTTGTGTTGAAACTACAGTTCGCAATTTTGAGATGACTTTATGTAATTGATACACTCACACGCTTTGGCCCGCAAAATGAATGTTACTGAAATTGGATGACATCCGATTATTTTTACGGTCGCTCCCTATATAACGTCTTATTTTATAAAAGTTATCGTATGAAAAAGATTGCCAATCTTTAAAATCCTTCGACAAAAACCACTAAATATTACGTATTTCGGGTTCTTATTGAAAGAAAGCCTTTGCGCATATGAATACAAAGTGAGGCAGTCCATTTGCTAAACCGATTAACTGCATAAAACCAGAAATAAAGAAAACTGATAAAATAGTTTGTTTGTTTACATTTTCTTATGCCGTGCCCTTTTTGACAACAGCGAGAGAAAATGGTGTTCATACATATTTAATTTTTAGTCGCTGCGTTAATACCATTTTGCATTAAACTATAAATTGATTGAATAAATCTGAAATAAATTATTTATTATTAACTGAGTGCAAAATTTCGCCATTTAATGTTGTTAGCGCTTCTTATTCGCGAAGTATATTTTAAATATATGCATTTGGGAGTCAAGTGCTCAAGTGCTTTGGCACTGGTAACATTTAACAGAATTCAAAAAGCGGACTTAATCGATTTTTCATATGACGCATTCGTATAAATTTTATTTGTCGATAATTTCAATGGAAAGCAATGGACACCGAATCGAATATCGAAACATTGTCTCAAAATTAATGGCTCTTAAAAGTCGCGATTTCAAATTAAGTTAAGTCGTAAAAACGATGAGCAGACGACCAGACAAACCGGTAGATAATATGACAAAAGATGAGTCTATCTTTTAAGTTCTTCAGGCGGATGCAGACACAAGCGCAGACGTAAAATACTTTATATTAGTACAAGTGACGTAGCGTATAAAAACATATTTCATATTAAAGCAATATTACATCACATTGTTTTCAGTTTCAGTTTCACTTTCACTTAACCTGCCTGCATAATTATTTTATTTCAAAAGAAATTTCGTTTGTTTACTTTTACTTGAAAGAGCAAATTAATTTTTACGCTTTATACAAATAAACAAAATTCATTGCTTAAATACAGAACTTGTATCTTACAGATGTCAAGCAACAATGTCATATCACATTGTGCTTTTATCGTTTCGGATAATGTGAAAATATTTTGTTTTAATTGTTGACGATTTGTTGACTTTTTTCCATTATAAATGACTTTTAAAATAAAAAAAAAAAAAAAAAACAATCATCAGCAGAAAATCTCATAGCCGTTAGATGACTACCAAAACGAAAGTAACAATAACAACCAATAACACAAAAAAAAGTTAATTGGACAGAGAGATTATTGATTAAGGTATCGAACAAATATATTTAAAGAAAAACTTCAATTCGCAATTCAATGTTCAATTGCATCATCGCTAGGGAACCAAAAAAAAAAAAAAAAAAAAAAAATCTTGATGAATAAAGAGATTAAAGCCCCCCATTGTAATTAATGCACAAAAAAAAAAAACGAATGGGATTTATATTCGTATGGGTTGCAAGCACAATAAAAAGTTTAATGGCCAACACGTCATGCGACTGTAATACATGGACCATTAATTTAAAATTAGATAAATTATAATCTCGGAATATTTACATAAGCACTCGGTATAATGTCAAAGTATGAAATACTAATAAAATTTCAATTCAATAAATATTGAATAAAACAATCGCATATATGTGTTGCGATGTAGCGACACAGCAACAAGAGAGCCTCTGCCATATTTATCATCGGTCAACGCAAAAGTATGCATATAATCGCTGTAAAACAACAAAGCTATTGCTTCAAGGAGGACTCTCTGTAAATGACACGGGATCAAATCATGCGAGGTTTGTTTGCTGAGACATTTTCGTCTTACTTTTGTACTCCCCTGATACTTTCAAAGATATAATCTATCCATACAACTAATGACATTACTAGAATCTTTCATCCGATCGAAATTGGGCAAAAATTCACAACATTTCAAGTGCCAATCAATCCTTCATGTTTTACTCCGCTTCAGTTTGCTTTTTTCTTTCCATAACCGAAGAATATTCATTTTGCGAGAACGTTTACAACATCCATATATTTTTCATCAGCATCAAATTCTGAATCGGTTTAAGCAAGTCCGTCTGTCCATCTGTGTAATTCTCTATGATACATATTCTTTTGGTCGCAAAAGTGATGGCATATGTTGCAAATTTGGCAAACACTTTGGAAGCCTTTGCACGTAGGTTGGTATTAAAATTGGATCAAATCGCCCGAAGAATGCATCTACACTGAGAACACCTCCATTTCAAAAAGGAAAAGTTGATTTTTTCGCTTATTACTCATAATCTACAGCAGATAATTTGAACGTATATTTGAACGTAAATTTTATGAGCGTTGCTGTAGTACCTATACAAACAAAAGCAAATTTAGTCTTTCCACTATTATGCGTCGCATCAAGTTTTTATTTTTTTTTCCCCGGAACGAGCTTCGAAAACCCCATAAAGTAGTATATACATTCTTGACAGGCGTCAAACCAGACGTCCGGCCATGTCCATCGGTCCGTCTCCCCCACTGTCTAGCATCTGTGATAAACATTGTGTCGTTCGCAAAAATGTAAAATGTCGCCTACAAGTTCATAAAAAAAATTAAACATAACCTAACTCGGTCAACGAACACGCCTACAGAGCAGCAAAACCTGAAAACCTGAAAACAACTTTGTGGTGCGTATTTTTTGATCGTTACCCGTGCCCTAAAACATAATACGCGATAGGAATTTCCACTTTCAGTCTACAAGAATAGAAAAGTCGACCACGCCCACCTATATAACATCATAAAGGATGAAAATTTTGGTTTTCCACTTTTTTCGAATCTTTTTTTAGAATAGCATTGACAGGTGTAAGAGATCCGGCCACAGCCAAATATAAAATTCCGACTTGTTTTTAATTAATACAAATTTAGTCAAGACAAAACAGTTAGAAATGATCTGTTATCCTATACATCTATTCATCAGGCATTACTCCACGTTCGGTTGGCACTCGATTTATTTTAAGTTAATTCTAATTAGAAATATCACGAAATTCATAGTGTTCTGACATCATTAATCGAAACTCGCTTTAAATCTCCTTTTTTATTTTATATTCACATATTTCGGATTTTTTATACGCTAAACTATTTGTAGTCCAAGGGTATGTTAAGTTGGTGTGAATGTGTGGAACACCCAGAAAGACTTGAGATGTCCCCACCTTTTTTTGTGCCGATCGATTCAGAGTCACTTTCTGAATGAAAATAAAAACGAAAAAAAATAAAAAATGAGCGAAAAAAGCTTGTCTGTCCGCCCGTCCCCCTTATTCTCATGTGTTTAACCTACAAGCAACAATTTTTGAGATTCGGACATTTTTCGATCCAAGATCGATTGCTAGTCGATTGAAAGTGCTTAAGATCGGACCATATTTTCAATCGCCTCCCATAGAAGGGCTTATTTTGAAAATTCATAGGTAGGGTATTTAAAAGTGACCTTGGCCGACTAAAGTGTTTTCACTTGTTCTCTTTATCTGATATTTTCAATTTCTTCCTTATTCATACTGTTGTCTTGTATGTTATATTATTAGTCAAAGATTTTATTACTAAATTGTAAAAGCTTTTTAATTACAATTTAATTAGTTTAAAAAGTTTCAATTTAATTATTTAATTAAAAAAACAAGTAGAACCGTTACAGTCGGACAAATTCGGCCATTAAATGCTTCACTCCTACAAACTCTGTGTAATGCAATTTTACCTTGATTTCTTCTTCCTTCTATTGAGGCCATATGGCGGACTCAAAATGCGAACCAAATGCGGTCGAAATGTAAAGAAGTTAATTTTCTTGCCAAATATATATTCATTCTTCAGCTATGTCATATAAAAGCTTCATTTCCATGACAATCCTTCTGTGAAGTGAGAGTGGGAGGTGTAACGAAGAGTCTAAATTTTGTAGAGTTATTTTTTAGATGAAAATTTTTGTTATAAAAGATTGAGAATTTTTGCCATACAAAACGTTTCTTTTCATGAGAATTTCTTTAATGCGATGCGATCCGAAAAGTAGACCTATGTGGTCAAAAATGGGTACAGTTATGTCTTAGTTCATATTGCTATTACGGACGAACTGTTTCATGAAGCATTGAAAATTCAACTTTTCTGCTATATATACATAGTTTTCATACATTTTTCGTAGAAACGAGAAAAGTTTTAAAAAATCCGATCAAAATTTTTCCCACCAAGTTGATACACCCCAATACTATTACTCAGTAAGTTTTGTCGAAAGCTTTTGCAAACCAACAATTTTTGTTTATATAACAATTTTTCAAATCAAGGCGCCTTATGTGAGATGGCCGCGAAACTGTTCCCATCCAACCTATTTGCAATAGGCTTGAACCAAAGCATCTGCAAACATCTCAAAAATGTCGACTTGGTTGTAAAAATGCACGAAAGCACCTCATTCGGACTAAAAAATAAAATTGAGCAAAAAAAAAAAAAAAAAAAAAAAAAAAAAAAAAAAAAAAAAAAAAAAAAAAATATTTCATCAAAAAAACGAAATTATTTAATCAATCTATTGTCTACCCCTACCCCTATCTTTTAAGCAGAATATGAATTACGTGCAAATCGTTTAAATCTATCTAACTCAGGCAACCATTTGCTGGTTAACAAAGTGGTCCGAGCCGAACAATTTTCAACAGCATTCGTCCGTTGGATCAGAACGTTTCAAAGCGTCAAATTTCATTAAAATATCTCAAAACTTTGCGACCTGTAGGTCGAAGAGAAAACAACAAGAGGGAAAGGTAAACTGAAATCAATCACTTTTTGAATCGATCTGCATAAAAAAAGCTGGAGCTATCTCAAGTGCTTCTGGACGTTGCATATCTCCTCACAAGCTTAATATAATTATAGGACCTCGCAATACGTAGGAAATGTGCACGGAAGATGTTTTCCCAGAAGGTAGGTATTCGTCGACTTGTGTTTCTTAAAAAAAAAAAAAAGTTAAATATAAAGATGAATGAAAGATGATTATCGGCAGTGGCATATATGTTCTTTACGTCTAATGGAGGATTAGTTTGATGCACTTATGTGCAGAGAAATAAATTGAATTTAATTGTTGTTAACCTATCACGTATGATGTGAGCCCATCATGTCAAAAGTGTCGTTTTCGCATCAACTATTAATATATCTGCGCGTTACAAACTTGATGGAAATAAGCTAAGATTACGTCTATTATGAAAATAATATCGTAAACGAATTTGTTTTGTATGTTATTTAACATCATATTACATTATTAAGAACATCACTCAATAAGTTCGTAAAATTACATAAAGATGTCGGCAATATTGATGAATCCATAAGTTTCGCTGTGGCGCTACTTTTTGCTTTTGCAAAACAAAGAAAAAATGGAAGTTTCGTGTACGACGTCACTGAAACATCTACAACTTGTACACTAATTGGGCGAATGTTACGAGTCGCACTAGTCATCGGCACTTTCGTTTATCTTGCGTACTTTACAAAACAAAAACACAGTGCGGTAAGAGATGTGAAAGGATGAATTTCAATTTAACAGAACCGCAACAGGAGAAATCTTCAACGCACCCTAACCCTAACTCGTTCTCATGAAATGTTACTGCGATCAAAAAATAAAGTCAATTTATTTATAAAATTAAAAATATTGAAATCAATTTCATCGCCTTTGTAACACTCAAATCGCATTTCATAATAACCGCTTGGCGTGGCTTGGAAGGAATTCATGCAATACGCAGAATAACGCGAATCCCAATTTTTGGTTCACATTTTACACGATATTCGCTTGATTGGTGAGTTGTTTGTCGGTCATATGCGTAGACACAAGTTACATCCCTCGTAATGCTACATTTCATTACGTCCTGTTTCCGAAAATCCCATTTTTATATGTTTCCAAGAAACAAAAAACACGTCTACGTCTACCTATACCTACAGACTGTGTTGATACAACAAAACAGTACAATCGTATATAAAAAATATTAAAAAATTAATTTCATGATTTCATAGTAACCGCGACGTTTAGATGACAAATTCACGTTAGTTTTTATTGACAAAATTATTTATAAATTTTACAATGTCATTAATTAGTTCAGCTAAGCAGAGATTTGAAAAAGGCTCGATAGCAACCGTTATTTTCGTATATGTAGATTAATGGAAGGAAGATGGAATAATTGATTGGAAGCTAAAGCAACAATGAATTTATTAAAAACAATATTCTTTCTGCCATAAATTAGTAAATATTATCATTTGGAGTTAAAGAAACAACAACAAACAATTAAGGAAAAAAGTAAATAAATTACGCGTACATGTGAAATCCATTGAATAGCATATAACTCATTAACGAATAATGATGATTGGCGTTATTGTACGGCTGGTGTTGCGTAGAATACTGTTGCTGATGATGACGCACTTGGACACATGAAATCGGTGACACATCATTGGCCTTGTTTGTTGATGACAGGGGAGCGATGGTGGAATTATTGTTATTATTTGAGCCACTTGTGTACGCGGCTGCTGTATTGGTGGCGGTGGCTGCAATCGATGATGATGATGATGAGGTGAACGATGTCAGAACGCCCCCCATGGGCGTTAATACGTTCCAGTAACGATAGCTTGATGACGAAGGCGAAGACAAAGGCAACGACGTAACAGAATTTTCAACCGAAGTTGCCGAAGAAAGTTTGATTACACCAGGACAACAGCAGCAACACATAAAGACAGATTAACAGATTATCAACATATGTTGAGAGAAGAAGCCAAAAAACAGCACGCACAGTGAATAATTTCCAAATGACACACAAAAACTGGTTTGTACAGTGTATTGTATTAAATGATTACAAGTAGTCTCTCTTTTCTTTTTGTCGTTTTTTTTCCGTTTTTTTCTGTTGTTTTTTTTTTTTAATCTTTTGTTTTCGTTTTTAAAAATTTTAAATTTCGCCTATAAACTTTTGCATTTCTTATATCATATGGTCTAAGGCATTACCGTCAATTTATTCATAATGCGCGACGGACGATAACAGTTGCTCATCATTTAACAGATTTGAAAAATTATTTTCAAAAGAAAGAAAAGACAAAAGAAAAAAAGAAAAAAAAAAAATATGTACAACACATAAACAATACAACTTGAATTTGTCGATCCGAATTAATCAACAGGTATATTATGAGTCATGACAACACATCATATATAGTTAATAGGTGCTTGTATGGATTTTGATCAGCGATGGCTATTGGCAAAAATGGCAAAGTAAGGCGAACTATCATCGTGCACAACGATTAAATTCAATTAATTTGACCTTTGTCACAGCTTTCCATTTAGCATTATTGAGCTATATCAGTGTATGCAGACGCTAGTCATCGAACGCTCAAAGTTGCATTTTCGACCTTCATTACGTTTATTGTCTGATTTGAAGGGAGTTACTGGCGAAGTCCATCAAACACTTTTAGCTTTTAGCTTTTAGCTTATGGTGATGCTGCTCCACCATATCGCAATTGTTGGTTGACTGATAGTCTTTCAATTTGATGCCAATGACACAGAACGGACTGGAGGACTACCAAAATTCGAAGACAACAAAGTGGACAAAGGGAAAAAGTTGTAGAAAGTGATCGGAAATATGATTGATCAGCATATGTTGTACGGGATAAGTACTTAGAAACACCTGATATGCTCGCTGTAATGACAATCGAACCGCTTGTCTTTCTCAGTGCAAAGGAAATAGTGAGCTGCTTAGAATTATTTAATCGTTTTAGATAACTATAATAATCCCATCGATTACTTGTGATCGAAGGAAAACTTTCAAATCGAATATTTTATTATTATATTCAACTATAATATGAATAGTTTCGACAGAGAGGCGGCATATATGCTTGATATTAAGAGACACACATTATACATACATAGAAAGAAAAGGCATTTTTATATTATTTGCGCAAAAATAAAATGTTAGAAGAATGCTGTGCGAAGATAAAGGAAAAATCACAAAATGCATACGAATGGTTTTCGAAATTTAAATTTCGAACTGATTTGCATATGCAACGACGATCACCAATCATTGCACAAACAATAAAATTTATGAATACTTTTTTTTTACAACGCTCTATGCAATGCTCAGGCGGCCTGTATATTATTAGTTAGGTAAGTGGTCGGTCGTAAACAAGATATATGTTATAAATATTTATTTCCGTTTCGGTTCCTTGTTCAACCTTCATTTCAGCGTAATTTGTTTTTACCTTACAAAAATTACTGCAAAACATTTAACTAATAAAAGCGAATAAAAGCGATGTCCACAGCGAAAGAAAAAAAAAAAAAAGGCGCATTTTCCGCATCTGCACTTAAATTATATATTCGATGCCATACTAGAACTAAGTATAGAAAATCATATATAATAAAATAATGGATAGGCATTGGCCATAAAATGTGAAGCATTTTTATTGCTGGCACAGTGGTATTGCACTATGCAACAGCAGATGCTACTGGTGTACCACCCAACCAATCTTCTAACCAAACTCGTCTAAACTATAGCGGTGGTCAGATTAAACGACCTATTCACTGACATACACAAACTTGCGGTGCATACATTATCATTGCCGAGAAATGTAATAAATGCGAAATACAGTGAAAAGCAGGGAGGAGATAAGGCAAAACATAATGGAAAACCGCCGTTAAAGGTCAAACGTACAGAAAAACTGGGATATAATGTAATTTGTACTTTATAGAAGTGCAATAAAAAAAATATTAAAAAAAAACGCATTAAACGCATTAAAGTAAAGAAATTACAATAAATGCATAATTTGTGTATGCACATAAACGCAATAAACTTTAACAACATTTGATACCGCAATCTGAATCGAAAGAAACGAAGAAGGGCAACAAGAAAGATTCAATATCAGATCAGAGTCAGATGTCAGTGCAACTAAGAAAAAAAAAACAACTGATACTCAACAGCAATAAGTAAAGAAAAATTTTTTAAAATATATGCAAAAAACAAAAGCCTTGAGGCGAATCTTGAATATCCATCGTGTAATGTATGTATATATGCAAAATCACTTTGCTTATCGCAATCATTGCTCTGCTGAAAACTTCTAACGCTAATACATCTTTATATATAGCGACTGTTCAATATCCATCTATCAGGGGGGACACGGGCCATCCTATTTAGTCATTCATACTGCGACTTTTCATAATATAGTGCTATATAGCTATATGGGAAGTGGTCGAAAAATTGATCCGATCCTAAGCATTTTCAATAGCGTTCGCCCTTCGGCCAAAATAAGGGGTTTTTTTCAAATTGCATCAAAATATCTCAACAACTACGCCCTCTAGGTTGAACAGGAGGAAACAGGACGCACAGACGGACATACTCAGAAAGTGATTTTGATACTATCCTTCTACTAGAAGAGGTGTCAGGTTACAATTAAACTAAGAAAATTTTTTGATAACAATTACTATACGAAAGTTATACTTGATCAGGGAAAAATCACTGGTACCCATCGTCACAAGAGCTTTTCAATCACGAATTCTTTAGACGAATTTCAAGTTCACTGTCGCAGGCAATTGCAGTTTATTATTGTAATTGAAGTGGAAACTTTCATTAGTTATTCTCAAATTCGATCTGCGGAAGGGACCGACGAATTTTCTTCTTTTTTTTTATTATTTATATTCATTACTATTCGCTGTGGCATACGATTCTCTATTAACTCGAATTAGAAGCAATAAGCAAACGTTGCTCTGTGTAACCGAGTAGACCTCTAACAAGCTTACGTATGTATCTATGTGTTCCATTCTAGTGTTTTTCTTCTTTTTGTTTTAATAATTTGTTTGGAGAATTTTTCAGCGAAATATGAAGTTGTGATGAAACCAACTCACTGTCTTTTGTTCTTTTCTATCAGGCCATGGCTAAATCATCGTAACTAGAAAAGTTATTGTACTTCTGTACTTTGATAATGAAAACAAAAAAGAGAAAAGAAAAGAAAAAAAAAACGGTAATAAAATTGTACTCGCCTAAGGACAATCGCAAATATTTGTCGCCTACGATGAAAACACTTCTCAACTGTTTGCAATTTATTTCTTCCTTCGTTCTTTCTGTCGCGGCTGACTGACTTGAGGTACAGAGGTGAGGCTGGATGTTTGCAAAAAAATAAAAACATAATTGAATTTTGTCGTTTCTTTTCTAATCGTCTTACACACTATATATGCATATGCATATATTCCTTGATTGGCTTGGAAATTAAATTTATGAACTCGACTGCTTGGCTTCTTTGAATCGACTATGAAAATAACTGTTAACAACTGTTAAAAGTATATGTGTGAAACTTTACACATTCACATTTTAACTGATCAATTCTGAATATCATTATATATTGAATATATTGACAATCATTATTGACTTACCACCAACCAATAGCTGATATTTAAAAGTTTGCAAATTTCGCATACGTACTTTTCTCACATTACATTCACATATATATATATATATATATATATACGTATATATATGTGCACATTGAAGCTGTTCCCCACAAGCCAATTGACTGCCGGTATATATGAGTATAATTTTTTTAGTTCATTAAATATGAAAAATCTGCTTTAGAGCATGAAAGTCTAGACCATTTTTACGATCCTTAACGTGTAAAAATCGTCAGAGCGTAGTTTTTCAAGGAAACGTGCGAAACTAAACTGCAGTTTATTTTACGAAACGCTATACATTGGCAAAGAGATGAACTCTGTAAGTGTAAGCCGATGACGCGAGAATTTTCCTCCTCTTAGTTAAATATAATAAAATGTTATAACAAAAAAAATAAATAAATAAATAAATAAATAAAATTATCTTTACCCTTCCAGTCGGCGAGAAACTATATTTTTCTTTGTAACAAGGTAACCGCTTACAGCCCACACTACTTTCCACATATTTCCTTTTGAGAATGAAAGAAAAATTCAAATTTCACTGCTTCTCTTAAAGTATTGCTCCATCAAACTCAAATCAATATAAGAAAATTCGCTTAGAGGACTATTATCGCGCCATCTACTTGCACTGACCGCGTTCACTCTAAAAAAAAAATTTGACATTTTTTCTTTTAAATCAATTTTGATAAAATTAAAAACAGAGAAAACCTTGAGTTCTAAACCAAAGCAAAATGTTACTACAAAAAAAACGAAAAATAATCAACTTTGAAATGATAATAAAACAAAAAAATAATAATTAAGAATGTCGAACATAAAAAATAAAATTTATACATTTTCCACCAACGCGACAATCTTGGGGCAGCTCATTGAGCTTAACCAGCAACATGGTTGTAGCCTTAGAAAGATTTCTATTCACATACCCTCTAAGCCTCCCGTAATGTTCTGAGTAATTCGATTTATGCCTAAGGGGGGAAACTCCTGTTATATTGCCCTCGCCCCCCCCCCTCCCCCTCCTCACTCGCCCCTGCCTCTAACAATGATATGATGATATTCAAGAAAGTTAGTAAGCATATATAGGATCATCCATTTTCCAGTTCCAGTTTCGAAGTATTGGCATTGTTTTGTTGTGTTGGTTGTGGTTTATGGGCTGAAGATGAGATTGCCGTTACCCTCAATGGAGAACGCTGCAGAGACACATTTAGTCATAGCGAAGAAAATGATTATTCAAATTTCAGATATCGGCTAGAATAAAACATCTATCTAAACAGCTATCTTATTGGAATTGTTCTTCTCTGTTCTTACTTGATTTTTATTAAGTGCACAAATTTAGACGGTTTCGCCTGTGGGATGCTGGCAACTTTGAGAATACTTTGAAGCTATAAAATATGTATGTAGAGAAAAGCGAGTATTTTCCAGTCTTACAGGTGATATTGATTTAATTTTGACCTCAATATTTATCAGAGCCATTTAAATAGTCTGCAGTAAAAAGCGTTCTCAATCAGCCCACTAAAGTGCCGCATCTTTAAGCAAACAAACTGCATAGATTGATAACCAAGAGTCGCCACAAGTTGAACATACAATAGCTTTACTACCTGTTTTTTTTTTTTTTTTTGTTTTTGTTTTATGCTCCCACTCCATATGTCACAGTTTGCAATTTCTCTTTAACACTTTACGTCTGTTGTTGCACTTTTAACTTTTAATAACAACAGTGAAAAATGAGAACATTGCAGTTGCATGACAGTTGGAGAGGAAATTACTGTACGTGAACACACTACGTATATGCAACTGAATATGTATAATAGGCAGGCACGTATGTGCGAAGTTGTGGGAATGAAGTCATGAAATAATTGCAAAGCAGCAACCGTATCAACGACTGCAACAATAACCACAACAGCAATAATTCCATATATATATGTATATATATATATATTTATATATAAGTAAATTGTAATATTTGAAAAAATAAAAATAAAAATAAAAAATAATTATGTTGAAATATAAAGTAAATGAATAAAATTAATATAATTTTGCTGTAGTCATTGCGGTGTGCGCTACTTTTGGATGGTAATAGAAAAAGTTTCTGTAAACACACTCACATATTCGAAAAGGAAAAATATACAAAGAGAGTAAATATATTTGATATTTAATTTTGAAAAAAAAAAAAAAAAAAAAAAAACAAGAAAACAATAAAAAACATTTCTAATTGTAGCAGAGATTCCATAAAAAGAGCAACAACGCCAATGAAAACAGACAATGAAAATGCAGTTTTGGACGGCATCACAACAGCAACGGCAATACGTTGCGCTTGGACGAGCAATTGCAACAACTCTACATAACTGACTGACTAACTGACTAAACCGCTGCAAGAAAATCGGGTTAAGGAAGAAAAAGTATAAAAAGAGTGTGCTGAAGTAAATGAATTGACTAACTGACGACATTATGGTTTGCTTGGTTAAACAAGTATTAAAAAAAAAATTAAACAGCAACAACAATACGAATCATTAAACCCATACATATATTATAAAAATATGGTTTATTATAAATAAACAAAAAAAAAAAAAAAAAAAAAAAAAAAAAAAAAAAAAAAACAAAGCAACAAACAACAACAACGACAAAATGAGCAACTGTTTGCATCAATTTTAACAGTATTGCGAACAAAATGTAATATTTTTTCTGTTTTAAGTTTACACGCGATTGTAAGAGAAATAAAATTTCACAAATACTGAGGAAGCAGAAGCAGCAGCAACGCCAAACACCAAGAGCAATTATGATGTTTTTTTATTTCTTCTTTTTTTATTTTTTATTTATTTATTTATTTTTTTTTTTTTTGCCTTTTTTTCGCTTCAAAAAAAAAAAACATAAGAACAACAGCAAGAAGAAATAATTCTATTTTTAATAATATTTATTTTTGTACCTTAAACATTTGACACACGTTTAGAACAATCCGACATATATTTTAAAAACGATGCCTTTTATGATATATATTTATTCACATATATATATATATATATATATATATATATAATATAAGCAGTTTCATATACGACAATATATATATTATTTTTATTTTTAGTATTATTATTACATCTCTGTTTTAAAATAACCGAAAGAAATTTGCATAAGTAATGTTTTTATTTTTATTTTTATTTTTAAAAACACTTAGAAGAGAATAATAAAAAAAAAACGAAACAAATGCACGTCAACTTAATACTACACGCGTAGCATGTTTGCGCGTATGCAAACAAAAAAAAACGAAAAAAGGGACAAGTTTACGTCCGACCGAACACTCAATCCGATCCAATCAAACCAAATGTAAAGTTTAAACTAAAAACAGTTGGCAGCAGTAACTTGTTCTGTGTTTTCATGTCTAGTGTGACTACATACACCAATGAGCACAGACCTACATTTAATGTACACATATAGATACATCAACACACATACATAAACATATACATACACAGACACACACACACACACATATATATATATATATATATGTATATATGTATATACATTTATATTATTTGAAGCAGTAATGCAACGTTATAGAAACGCTGACTTGTACAAGTTGAATGTGCTTTTAACACAGGGATGATATATATAAGATTATTACTTTGTACTTTTCAAATTAAAAAAGAAAATATAAAAAGTACTTTTTTCTGACTCGGGAAACTTGCAATCTATTTTCGTGAAATCAGAAATTTATTTATTTTATTTCATTTATAAACTTTTAACCATTAAATTTTAATTTTAAACATTATAAATAAGTATATATATTGCTACTGTGATCGATCAACAAATGGCGACAGGTTTTTGTGATGTAAACGTCGCGGGTACTATGAAATTATGAAATTATATTTCGGGTAAGATGCCACTTCTAATTCCTATATATATATACCTATATATATATATACCTATATGTATAATAGGTATATTATTATATATATATATATGCCTGTAAGCTGGACTGTGTTTTAAACTTCATGGAGATTATACTCCATCCATCCCATACTGATCTTTCGTTTACGGGTTCAGGGCTGCGTTAATAAAGCGAAAGGTCTGCTAAAGTTCAATAACTACAGGTGTTATCTTGACCGAATTGACTCTGTGCGAATAATTTTTTTAAAATTTCTTTCGCGTATTATTGCTATTATTGTTATATACATATTCACTCTGTTATATATTAAATTATTATTTTATATGTTCTAATTATATATATGTTCACAGAACCTGTGTACCAATTGCACCAATTTTCCACAATAAATGCCTTCTTCAACTGGAAAAGTGATAAAAATTTTTGCAAACTCCTAATATTACAAAGATCGATTCAGAATAATTTTCTGAATGAAAATGACAACGGAAACAAAATGATTCTATTTCGATCTAAACATGTCTGTCTGTCTTGGTCTCTTGTGTCTAATCCACAGTCCAGGAAATTTTTGTGATATTTTAAGGAAATTTAGTACACTGTGACGTGTCTTGGCCCAAGGACGAATACTTTTGAAAATGTTTGAGACCACGAACCATTTTCAATAGCGGTTGTCCTTCGACGAAAACATTAGAATTATTTTATATCATTTGAAATATATTTTGCAGAAATGTCTTTCTCTTGCTCAAGACGGTCGCTATGTTCGTCGTTTGACTTTACATAATCCATGAGGTAGTTTTCATTTACATTAGCTTCCTTCCAAAAGCCAGACCGACTTTTCTCGTATTGGACGTTTCGTCACAATGCAAACGCAACAATTACAAAGTCAATGATTCCCGGAACTAAATAAAAAAACACTTTTGGCAAAATACGATATTCGTCGATACATCATCATTCAAGGGTTGTACAATCAATTCAACATTTCCCTAATATTTTAAAACCGTTCTCTACTCGCCGCCTAAGGATGGGGAGGTATTTAATTTGCTAAACTGTTTGCAACATCCCGAAGAAAACTTCAAAATCTTTGTATCGTCTATAGTCTATAGATACATACATATATATAGATACTCTTGATCAATACCAAACTGCGAACCGGTTTAAGCACGTTCCCCCGTCCGTGTGTCTGATATCTGCAGCAAACATAGACATTCTCCTGAACGCAAAAATATCGATACCGACTTCAAATTCGACAGAAACGGGAGGAAAGTTCTTGCACGCAATTTGGTGCTGAACATGTGGCAGATTAGTCTGATTAGTCTTTCCTCTTCGTTCGCTGTTTGCTCGCTCGCAATGCAACGCAAACGGAGATCGCTTGTCTAAGCTATTCTACGATATCTGCACAAAGATGGAAAAATCGGCCAAGCCTGCTCAATATTATAAGATATCGAAATCGCACTTCTTTAATTCAGCCACGGACGATTATAATTTTCTCACTTGTTTATAGAACGCTTTTTCAGGCCCTTCAATATACGCTTCAGCTTCCGTCATGTCTTCATTATTTGATTCAATTTTTTTTCACTCACTCACTCACTCACTCACTCACTCACTCACTCACTCCCTCTTCCTTTCTTTCTCTCTTCCTAAAAGCCTTCCAGATCATCGCCGTGGCACTCGTATAGGGTACACCTCCGAAGTGGCTGGCCATGAAAAAAAACCAATCGGTGTCCGTGCGGCCCAGTTTCAAATTTTCAAACCACCGACAAATTTGTTATTTTCGACGGAAAAGAATTGTCAGAAGATAATTTAATTTGAATAATGGTCCCGAGAATAATAGTCGAATAGTTAATACTTGCACACCCACCATTAATAACAGCAAAGTTATTATTGTGAAGTTAGTTTTTGCAGATCGTTAAGTATTTAAAAAAAACTGAAAAAGCGTTTATTGGTAAATATTTCCAATTCTTTTTTTCCTTTTTTGTTTATTCGACAACATGTCTGCTTGGGTGCTTAACTAGTGCGGCAATTGCAACACGCACATGCATAGTTTGTGTGAATATAAATATCTATAGAATCCATACGGATCGAAAAAGTTTGCACTGAACCGATAGTTTTTCTTTAAAGACTAAGAGGAGTATAAAATGGGAGAAAGCATAATATTAGGTACATACATATACACCCTCGTTTCTTAGGGAAGTGTTAGGCGCTTGCACGTATTTTGACCATTTTTTCACTTGAATAATACACGTTTTGAGGGAAATCGGTACAACATATATTAACTAAAATATTTTGCAGCGATCCAATCAGCAACCTATTTCCGCACTCCTTTAGCATTTCGAAACCGCGTGCCAACCAAGCCATCTGCGTCGCTCTAAACAAGTAGTAATAAGAAGGCGCTATGTCTGGTGAGAAGGCTAGGTGCGGCAGAACTTCCTATTCCTACTTGAACAGCAACATTTTACCCTCGGCAACTCTTGCAAATTTGTAGCTGTGCTTTTCTCATGCAAGAGGATGACTTTGCGTCTGTTAACTGCTATTGCTGTCCTCTTTGGCAAAGACATATCGTTCAATTGACGTCGGTGGACATCTGCAGTGACAGTTGCATTCGGATTTACAAGCTCGTAATACACTACACTTTGCTGATCCCACCATATGTGCAGCCAAACTTTATGATGGCCATGAATATTTCGCTTCGGTGTCAATGTAGATGGCTGGCTCTCTTGAACTAACCCATGACTTCTTCCACTTGGGATTGCTGTAGTAGACCCGCTTTTCAGTCCCAGTCATTTTCCTTGCTCTTGGATCTTTTCCATCGCATGTAAACGTCTGGAAACAATTGATTCATCAACTACTCTCTCTCTCTCTCTCTCTCTCCTCGAAAGTTTTTGAGAGTTGGAGTTGCGTTTTCGTCCAGTAAGTCTTGCAATTCATTGTCTTCGAACTTTTTTAGTCCTCCGAGCCGTTCTTTGTCATTGACACCACATTGATCACCACTTTTAAATCCTTGAAACCAAAACCGACAACTTGGGATATAATGAAGCAGCATCCCCATAAGCTTCTAATAGTGCTTGATGGGCTCCGCCAGCGGATTTCTTCAAATGAAACAACAGAAGTAATGAGGTCGAAAATGCAGCTTTAAACGGTCCATGATTGTTGTCTGTACATACTTTGATGTAGAGAAAGGTCAAAATAATCGAACTTAACCGTTGTGTACATTGATAGCTTCGCCTTACTTTAGCGTTTTCCCGAATAGAGGTCACTGATCAAAATACATGCAAGCACCTGTTATATTTATATTTTATTTATAGAAGACCGGCGAGGATTTTTCGCTTGCAAACCATGAAAATACATAAAGAACATAAAAAAGAACTTAGCACTTAACGGATTATATATCAATCAATCAAGTGTGAGAAATTATAAAGTTTCCGTTTATTTGGGTAAACACTTGCCGACTTAAACCGACAATAAGTACATTTTGTTCGTTTGTTTGTTTATTTATTTTTTTTTTTTTTCTTTCTACGTCATATTCGTAGTTCGCACTGATGTCGTCACAAGATGTCAAGTCGTTTAATACTGGTTTTTAATGCATGTACGTAAAAATCTAAAATTTCTGTTGTAGAAAAAACAGAAAAGAAGACTAAAGTAAAGTCCATTATTTTTTGAGAGAGAGAAATAGAGCCAATAGCTATATCCATATAAATCGTTCTTTACGTTGAAAGCATTTATGATTATTATTATTATTATTTTTTTTTTGTTTTTGCCTGAAGCTTACTTATTATTATTATTCCATACAGTAGTTCAATACATTGCTCAAAAGACCAACTTATGTGGACTCCAAGTCGGTGATCGCTAATCTAAAAAAATGTCTCGTGAATAGTTTATTTAACGATATTTAAACATTCATATGGAATTTTCTATATGCACTGCTACCGCTCTTTTTCATTAGCCATTCCGCATCAATAATAATAACATATAAGCGACAAGTGATTGCATTTGTTTTGATCAGTGACATTTATTGAGACAAATAAAAAACCATCAATGTGCACAACGGTTCAATCCGACCGTTTTGACCTTTCTCCACCTCAAGTAACAATTTTCCATTTAGTATTATTGAGTTACTTTTCGTATTTTCGACCCTCGGTACTTTTGTTGTTTGATATGAAGAAATTTTCTGGCGAAGCCTATCAAACAAACCCTTTAAGAAGCTTATGGTGATGCTGCTCCATCATATCCCAATTATCGGTTGACCGGTAGCGACTTTGATGGCAATGACAAAGAACGGACTGGAGATCCAAAATAGTTCGAAGACAACAAAGTGGGCAATCGGAAAAAATTGCAGAAAATGATGCAACAATTTTTCCCAGTAAATGAAAAAAAAAAGTGAAAAAATGATCAAAATACATGCAATTACCTAAATGTGGAAACATTAATTTGCAAGAAAAGAAAAAGTTGAGTTGCGGTTACAG
Source organism: Glossina austeni (assembly GCA_000688735.1). Taxonomy (NCBI): domain Eukaryota; kingdom Metazoa; phylum Arthropoda; class Insecta; order Diptera; family Glossinidae; genus Glossina; species Glossina austeni. Next base: position 2,008,740 of record KK502415.1, on the reverse strand, counting down.
TACAAGCACATCGACCGATGTCAGGTATGCTGTTGTTTATACACTCAAAAAGACGTGTTGTACGTACTTGCGATTAGGAATTAATTCCTATCGTATTTACATTGGTATTTATTGAATTGCTCGGTTCGTACAACTCCGTTTCACTCTGCTCAGAGCGAATGCAATGACGCCAAACCGAGTCAAATGCAAAAAACATTTATTGTTCTAAGAGGAACAAACAACAACCGCGCATAAATTTGAAACCGTCAATTTATCGCTTAAATAATGATTTTGTTTTCACAATTATTTTGGACAAGTTTTTGATATGGAAAGAGGAATAACAATATTCGGGAACGTTATTAATCCATACATTGAAGTATTCAAGGATTTTTTCCGAAAACTAATATGAAACAGCAACACGGCAGCCATTCTCGCGAAGCGTGTTTAACTTATTATCGTGGGCTCGTCGGCCCCTAAGCAAATTGGTGGAAAAATTGAATATAACGAGAAAAAGGTCTTCAATCTACATAATTATAACCTTTTTGGAAAAATTTGTTTTTTATGTGACCAGGCAGCGCCGTTTGAATGGAGACGTTCACTTCTTGATCAAAGACAATGTTTTTTTCTGTTAACAAGTAATGCCTAAATTTGGCATTGGCTTGTTGGAAAAAACTTTGCGTAATTTTCTCAATTATGTTACGTTAAAGAGAAGGTCAAAAATTCGAATGAAAAGAATAGGAATTGAATATTGAGGAGAAGTAGAAGAAGAAGAAGGCAGATGAATTAAACCCTAGATAATTAAACTTTCGTCCAATAGCCGGACCCTGTAAGTTTTGCGGAGTTAAGATGTTCACACACTGTACCGTAATAGTTGTGCTAAAATGTGGTGTTCGAAGATGATAAGCACGCCTGTATACTTGTCCTTACCTTTCAAGATTTGCTGTAATCGTCGTCGAACAGTCGAATGTTTAGTGATAATGTCGAGAAATTTCCATCATTTCCCGCATTTTATTGCTAACCTAAATATAAAGTATACCTCCTTTCTATGGCACTCATGATCAGCCGGACAGCAACGGTACTTATATCGTTGCAAGTACTTACATCGTTGCAAGTACTTATACCGTTGCAAGTACTTACTTACATCGATAACTTGCGCAACGTTACAAAGGGTATTAATAGAGGATTCATGCTGTGCTAGTTTCATTTTTTCACCG
>KK502415.1:1961455-2006812 GCA_000688735.1 Glossina austeni | reverse complement strand
ACGTATATATGGTAGATACGATATGTAAATATAACCACAAATGTCCATTAACAAATCAATTAATTTGATTCATATAACATTAGAACTTCTTACGATGACACAGAAATTGGTTTGCCCACAGTGACCTATCAAAGTTTGCTTATATGTTAGCCTGTATTATGTTCAGTACGGAAATTTTCAAAGTCCCATAAAAAAATTCTCCGAGCAAAACTGAATATAACGTGTACATCGTTGGAAAGGCTATTAATAGAGGATTCATGCTGTGCTAGTTTCATTTTTTCACCGGACATGGTTTGCCCAGAGTAGCTAAGCAAACTTTCACTAAATCAACTTCATTTATGACATAGTGTAAAAATACTGGCTTTACAAATATTACTTAATTAACATAAATACATGTTTTTTTATTATATTTTGTAAAAAAATTTTCCAAAAGTTGTATTTTAACTGAATTTTGACTTAAATTCCTCCGAGACTTGGTTTTATAGCACTCTGTTAAGAGCTTAACAGAGCTCTGTAAAAAAATTTTGGTTTGTGTCTTTGCTAGTTATATTTAAATATAACTTCACACCCTTTATTATATTATGGATCAATTTTAATCAAGAAATGATGGCAACTAAACCTCTCTACTATATGACGGCTTAATTTTCGTAGGAAATCATTTCGCCATCCGGTCTAAGTCTTTTGTATCAGTTTAGAATACCAAAATGCTGCTACTAAGCGATTTTCGCCAACTGAAATTGAAATTGAAAATTGCAATTTTGTGGCCACATTCGCATACGATAAATGTGTGCATGCGTATGGGCAAGTGAGGCTGGAAGAATTATTAAATACATGCTGAACATACATTTAAAGAATTTCGTATGCGACTATGACGAATAAAGATAGAAGTATATTATATATCGATGCATAATGCAATCGATATTCGTTTATAATCAGCGAAAGAGGGATATAATAAACAAATGGAAAAAACTGAATAATAATCATATTTGCTCTCATAATACAATTGCGTATATATTGCATGGCTTTTAATATAATGTTTAAAAGCAAATAAAATTACGTTACGGGTGTTTGTAGGTATGTGCGTGCACATACATATTGATACAAGGAAGGCGTGCCATTGTCAGTCATAATATACGGTATTCACGGTATCATATATATGCGGGTATTTTACAATTCCTGATGACTGAACGATGGTAAACAATGGACAGGAAGACACTTCCCTTGTTAATGGCAATAATATTATGAGAACGACGGGAAAGATGGACAAAAAACGCATTCGCAGCGTTATATGGATACATTATTATCAATATGGGTAAAACAAATGTAAAAGTAGGAAGTAAACCCTTTAGATGAGCGAAACGGGAACACGTGCTGAGCCAATTACATGAATTACGTTATCAATATGTGCATAATACACAATCACGTTATACGTAATCAGCAATAAACGCAATGTAAACAATCTCAATTATTTAGAGATAATCTAAAATAACGGACAGAGAGTGCGCTCTGGTTTCTTTATGCGTATATCTTTACATATACTCTACAACATGGTCATGACCATACAAATCGCACACACTTTACTATTCAAATATAGACAAAGCTTTATTAAAAAATCTATCTACAAAAAAAATATAAAAAATAGTTCACACATTTTGCAATACCTACCTATATATCGGAAATTGTCTTTCCTTTTCTAACTCTGCCCCTCTAATGATCACCAATCCTTTTCAAAGAAAATATCCGTTACTTTTATGCGACTCCCTCCCTCGAACATTTCGCCATCTGGTCCAAGTCTGCTAATTTTTCTTTCATCTCGACAATGGACGACGCACACTGAATCGGTTACGTGAGCTGAACAGAAGAGGATACTTTATGCTTGCCCTACCAAGACCCTATATACCATTCGTTACTTATGTTTGCGATAACTTGATCGCTTATCTTTCCTTTTGCAAGTGGCTTTGACAATGAAAGCGCTAACGCTGCTTGGTTTCATCTTGTGTGTTTTCTTTTTATTTTAGTAAATGGCATTCTCTCTCTCTCTCTCTCTCTCTCTCTCTCTCTCTCTCTGTCTCTCTCTCTCTCTCTCTCTAATTTAATATTGAAGGTAAAGGAAAAATTTCGTGGCCTTTTCTCACCAAAATTCAAATAAATTTCTTTCACATAACAGCACTATAAAGCATTTTTCTAAATCATTTTAATAGTGCGCCTATTTCACAATCAGCATTTTTTCCTTCCACTGCATCATTTTTTCCTTACATAAAAATTTTCCTTTTTCCAATAGTAAAACAAGTAAAAACACCATAATGCGCCATAGCCCTACTTCACCATGCTGTCATTCATATAACGACTTTTCAAACAAGGCATTGATCGAAAAATTGGTCCGAACCGAACCATTTCCTGCAGTTTTTGTCCTTAGGCTAAAATACGCGAGTGTACCAAATTTTATCAAAATGCCTCAAGCTTTGCGGCCTGTAAGTTGAACACAAGAAAACAAGACGGACAGGCTTGATCGGTAGAAGAGACGACAGGTCTGTCTCAAGGCCTTTTCCAAACTTTGCATGCCCTTGTACAACAAGTGGTGTAGAGTATAATGAATCCTCCCACTTATTATAGCTTTTAGGATGACTAACATACAAAACGATCAAAAATAGGTGGTGAAGACGTGAAGAGTATTCACATATATATTAGAAACTGCGTCTTTAGTTTCGAAAAGAGTCGCAATATTTAGAAGGCTGGTCTAAAGACTTTACAAAGTCTACGTATTCATGATCAGTCTCAAACTCCGAGTCGATGGTGGCATGTCAGTCAATTTGTTCGCATGTTTGTGTGAATGTGTGTGGCAAATATCCTGCCAGCCGCAAAAATTACGACAAATTTGCCAAAAACTTTGGAAGCAGATAAGCAGTGAAAACGATTCAGATCGATCACAGAACGAGCCCACAGTCGACATAAATCGAGAACATTTCCGTTATCCAAAAAATAAGAAAAATAGGTTTTATGGTCATCATTTATTAGCTACGCCAGACACCACGATATACATTTCATGTATATTCTCTCATGTATTTGCAGAAAAATGGAATTTGTGGAGAGCCAGCTGTCCCTTGCAACATCACTTTTCGATTTTAGAGAGAATAAATTTCAGGATCTTTTCAATGTTCTCTCGCGTAACAACCTGGTTCGGGAGTCCATTGCATTCAGCAGGGATTGGGAGCAGGAAAATCTCCTTAAAATCATCAAATCGTCGACAAAGAGTGGTTTCGACAGAGCCATATTTCGCTTTTCGAACTACCGCGATATTTTCCCCACCAGAAAGCCGTTTAATCAAAGGCCAAAATTCGGACAATTGTATTTTTACCAATCATTTGGGCGACATTCTCTTCAGTAGTATGTAGTAGGAAAACAGGAATTGGGTGTAGCTGCAGTCTGTAAGGTGCAGAACCTGTGTCTCTTCGAACATTTAGTGTAGCTGTGGCCATATGCTAATCATGATTAATGAATGGTCTGCAACCTGTGTAGAGCAGCTTAACAGTGGCATGCGTCATCCACTAAACTACTGGGCAGTTACGGAATTTATATGATCATCGTTCGAAACTTCCCGTCTTCTAAATATAATATAGATTTCTTGTTAGGGGACATCTAAGGGGTCGTATTGAAAAGTCTTCGTGCTTTTAAGCTTCTTTTTGTAATCTGCTCTTTTCAAATGATCCCGAACTGTCATGTGGCCATGTGATGTTTAGTTCCTTCGCTATTTCCTGACAGCTTGCGTGCCGATCCTGCTTCATCTGTTGCAAGATATCATCGCCTTTTTCAGTGACATCAAAATTTCCGGAACGGAATCGAGCCGGCCACTCCTAAGTCATTTGTTCACTCACAGCATTCTCACCGTGCACTTCACAATTTTTTTTTTTGCAACGTTTTTTACCTTTTTTATAGTAACAAGGCATCGCATAGCGCATTCCTTTGGGTATTTCACCCATTTTCAAATTAACATAACTTTTTACACGAACAAAGAATTAGAAAATTATCTTCACAAAAAATGTATATGTATAGGCATCAACACCATCTGCGGAGAATTTTCAATATAACCTTTTATATGTCAGTTCCGGGAATTATTGATCGACATTTTATGTACAGGGTGACAAATTCACATTCATTTCAAGGGCGTGAAGGTAAATGCGAACTTAACTAGAAAAAATACCAACCAACTGTTTTAACAGAGCCCTGGAAAACGCCCTAACAAAGTTCTATTAGTTCTGTAGTCGGAACTTGGAAGCGTCTTTTATCCAAATTAGGAAATGGAAAATATATTTGTGGACACCTCATGAGTCCATATATATAAAAATACCCCTTGAAACTGCTTTGCAGAGCTCTTTCAAGCAGTAGTAGTTGGTAGGTGTCTTTCCTAGTTAAGTTCGGGTTTATCTTTGCACCCTTGCTGATCTTACGTCGTAAATGATGTCAATCACATTTGTGATTGTGATTATTCAAAATTCGATACAAAACTCATGTAATCTTCTTTTTTTAAATATTGACCAATTTGCTGGCTTTCGTCTTAACGGTAAAATTTTTGCGTAAAGTATTTCAGACTAACAATGTTTTTTAAGCTTTCACAAGTGGTTATAATTAAATATGAAACATTTTATTACATAACATTTCTTAGCTAAGTAATCTTCACCGAATATATTGGAAATATTTTTTATCAATATAAGTGCGACTCAATGTCATTTCAGGTCCTTTGACATTTACCTGACTTGACATAGAAAACTAAAATTTCGTAAAGTCAACCAATTCCTTCTAAGATCAAAAAACGACATATTTAATAAAAATAACAGTAAAAGAATTAATGACAAATATCTTAAAAGTGTCTTAGTTTTCAAATGGTTGCACCATTCATACGTCATATTTCAAATATGAATTCAAATTGATCTCATCACCAACTTAATACTAACCAGACGCTATCAAATTACTGCACCAAAATGATTCACCATAATTAGCCCTACAATCATTATCATAATATTTTAAAGGCGCAGTCGAGCAAAGAAAACATTATTAATCAAGTGTAGAACAATCAACAAAACTACACTTAATTCTGTAGACAAAGCATTTTTGTAAATTGTGGGAAAAGTAACGAAAGTAGATAAAGATTTTCGATGCTTCATCTTCCGTGGTTCTAAAATATAATGTCTCTTATGCAGCTGGCGATTAACACGAAACGTCACAATGAAATTTGATATTCATGACTTGCTTTCAAAATATTCGTCAGCAGTGAATTCGCTCAAAGCAAGGGGAAGAGTGAGAATCTCGTTTGCCCAAAAGAGAAATCGATCAAGTGCTCTTTTCTTTTTTTTTTCTAAACAGTTCGTCAAACATTGTAAATAAGATCTACGCAATTCAGAGTCCAGGGTTAACCAACGATCTAACCTGTGCGGCATGTGGGGGCAACAAGTAAAAGCCAAACGTGGGCGTAACAACATGTTAAATGAATTATGGTGTGAAGACTTTATGGCTTTCATTTACGAACACGATAAAATGTATAAGTGCTTGAATAACTTTGTAAAGATAGAACTCTGTTTCCTGGTTATTCCTTTCATAGGATTTTCTCTTTCTCAACGATAACAAATCGTTTCGGCAATAAGAAAATTGCGCGACAAGGACTATGGCATATACTTGGCTGCTAGATAAGAAGTCCTGACGTATATTTCCTCTAAACAAAGATACAATTCGGCAGATGGGCCAGTTCTTCCCCTGTCATTGTGAACTGAGGCCGTTGCATATTATCGACTTTTATTATTTAAAGTAACACAAGAATAACAACAACAAAAAGAGAAAACTTAATATGAACTGAACCGGGCCATTCTGTGCAATTTGTTATACTTCCATTTCTTATATAAAGAAATATAAATTCGCAAAGCAATGCAAACTAAATTTTATGAAGAAAACGAACCACGCATCTAAGATCTTAACCATTCTATCATATTCGAACTTTGCAGAGTTAAAGCGACTCGCTTTAAGCCAAGGTAATCACTCAAATTATGTCGCTTATGATATCGTCCTCGTTAATTTTAGTAAATTAAATAATTTCAACTCACATACCTGCCTTGCAAACCTCAAGTAATTTCAATATTTTTTTACATACTTCCTAGATGAAAAACATACACCAAAAAAAATTCCCTATTGGAAAATCTCACATGACACAACTCATGAATTCGTAGAATCTTCGATTCAAATTCTTCAACCACACCATCATTAAAACATTTATATGATAGAAGCAACGCAAAGTTAGAGTTCACACCCGTCCATTTAAAACTTTTCTTCCTGACAAATGTTATTCCGCATGTCTAGAAGATCTACTGTACTCGCCCATGCCCCTAACCGTCCCGTTTTAGCACTTTTATAAATCCTGCTACATTGCTTGGATCGGAGCATCATACCGTATCCGGTATTGCAAAATATCCGCCCAGATGCCCTCACATTCATATAGAATATGGTGGAACGTCTCCCTCGTCCCTTGACAGCATCCGTATAAGTCGGTATCGGACATACCCATGTTTTTCAGATGGTACCTGAGGGAGTTATGACCCGTGTAGAAGCCCGTGACTAAACTTAGGGCGCTTCTTCTTAGTTCCAGAAGTTTATGTGCCATACCGGAAGATTTTATGAATGTTTTTGCCTGCCGTTCTCCTGAAAATTGCTTCCAGCGGCAATCCGATATCTTCTATGATACCAGCCTGTTAATATGGCTTCTTGGTACGCCGCAGAAAGATTCAGAAAGATTCCTATGGTCCATCGGACTCCCCTATCGGCCCTTTCGTTACCCTCAACACTTGAATGGCCAGGCATCCATATTAGGTGCACATCATTGCGCCTGCCTGGCTCATTCAGTGTTTGAAGGCACTCAAGCACAAGGCTAGATGCGTCCCTTTAGAGACTTTAAAACGGTTTGACTGACGGAGTAAATGCAGGTTCGCTCTCTTCTGCACTGTCTTCTTAAGCGCTCAGACGCACTTGCGGAGATTTGCGCATACTTCTGCTTGAATGCCACAAGGCTTTCCCCTTTCCGTCAGATTTTCCATGCAATTCTGTCAATCAAATAAAAAAGATTCTCTACCGTATACTGAGAACTAAACGAATAGAATCGACACCCTTGAACCTATCGTAGGAAGTATTTGAATCTGAGCGAATCCCTCAACTGCTCAACAGCTATACATATGTCAACGTACCATTGCTTACCATAGCCACAGCAAAATGCTTTCGTTGACCAAGGTTTCCTATAACGATAATAATTTGAAATCTAACATAAGTGTCCTAAGACCGGGCTCCCAACGAGCCAATGTTCATTTCTTTTTCTATAGTCTAATAAAATTTTAAATAATAATAAGAAATTTCAGAATTTTCGGAAAAATCGGAAACAAAAGTTTACTATAGTGAATCGGATATAGAGAGTCGCTACTTAATAAACAACTTGTGAAAAATTCGATCACACTTTCTTATTGACTCTTATACCTGTGGAGAAAAAAGTAATTCTTGGTAGACAGTCCTGGAAATTTAATGTCAAACCAAGAAAAGAAAAGGCATCGAACGAATACCTTGGCAAACCTCCGTAAAACGGAGGGCAATTGCTTCAAACGGAGCATGCAATGTGATTAATTGATTTCTCATGTTCGATGTTGAACGTTACGTTAATTGCAAATAAATTTGTACTCAAATTGAAAACATATATAAAATGTCCAATGCAATGCATGAAACTGCGTTAAACTTGATTTCTTGCGGTGTTTTGCGAAAAAAAAAAAATTATACTACAATTTAATATTAAATATATACTAGTGTTTTTACACCCTATACCGCTTACAACATGCAGAAGTACTTGCGATAGACCCGCCTTTTCTTATATCGATTCATTTAGAATTACTTTCGGAATCCATTTAAGTTTCTCTGTCCATCTGACCGTCTGTCCCTCTTGTTTTCTTGTGGTTAACCCATAAATAGTCCGATGAAATTTAGTATACTGACGTGCCTATGTCCAAGAACGAAAGCTGTTTGAAATGCTTCAGGTGGGACCTCTTTTTCGTCCACTCCCCACATAACGCTTCGCTTGAAAAGGTCGTTATATGAACATATGAACTACAAGTTGGTGTAGGGTTTTTAACGGTGAGCTGTGGCCCACTATAACATCTTTACGTGTTTTATTTGAACGTTTGTCCACCTATTTTTTATGGTCTTATTTTTCTTTCTTTTATGCTCTACATAAAAGCACAGGAATGTTGTTTCGTATTTCACTTTCCAAAATCATAAATAAAATTTCGCGTGTTCCGTGTTTAGTAGCATTCTCGAGGTTAAGAAAATTTGAAAAAATCGGGGAATTTCCTTAGACAAGAGAAAAACTTCGTGGCTTTTAGAGTTGGCAACGCTCTCCCCTGTCAACGCATAAAATGGATCACAGTCCAAAACAAGAAAGCATTGTGCTCTGAAAATTTCAATGTTAGGAATGCGTCGATCGCTGTTTCACCGACCTAATCCATGCAATTCCTCAAAAAAGTGGAGAAGGTCAGCATTTTTCATCATATTACATCTCTGCAGAACTAAACATTGACTAAAACCCATTTTTCGAACAAAGCTGAATACAAAGATAACACATGAACTAAGAGCAATAGTGTGCATGGACCGAACTTCCGTCAGTAAACCATTGCCGAAACAAAACCAGATCGAAGAAGAAGAAGATGAAAACCTGCACAACAAGATTAACGTGGGAAGCTGCATTAAAGCTGGCAAAATCGGGATTGAACCGGCACGTAAGGTGAGGCTTCGTGTTTGGTAGGTTTGGGAGGCAACAATCGTGCATCATAAGCTGCTCGAATCGACTGCTTGCCGTGACCAAGTAATGCGATTAAAGTGAGCAGTTGCGATTACGTGTCCAAAACAGATGCACTTTCACCAAAACAATGCCAGACCTAACACGTCCTTAATGACTTGACAGAAATTACGAGACCTTCGCTGGCAAATTTCATATATTCGCGGTGTAGTTCAGATCTCGTTTTGTTTCACTTTTTGCGGAACGTTGTTAACGTTGTCAAGCTGACTTTTATAGAAGCCTGTGAAAATCAGTTGATCAGTTTTTTCCAGAAATTTCAAAAGTCTTGTCATAACAATTTCGGGGGAAAAATCGCAAAAGTTTAATAGACTTTGTGTGCAACATAAGAAAGTGTCGTTGGAACGTTGCTCACGCATTTTTCTCTCTATATCTAATGTACATGGACTATACCCATCTGAGATATGGCCAAATTATATCGGCGATCCTTCAAACACCCATCCGTATCGTTATGTTCTTTACCGCTATTTTTTAATCTACGGATAGTTAAATGAAAACTCTATAGCGAAAGCGGTAAGTCGTGGCGTTAACGATCTATCTCTTTATATCTATGTACGGATCGTATCCAATAGAAATTTGAAAATGTTTTTAATGAAAATCTGTCGTCGTGTAAACGTGAAAAAAACACCTCGAATGTGCGCAACAACAAATTTGTCTACCCATCATCATCCTTCAGCAAGGTGAAGAAGAACTATGAAGGTTATATTAATTTTGAATTGAAATCAATATTACCTGCAAAAACAAGTGACAGTTTCTTCGACATCTAATGGCAAAGATAATGAATTAGTTGCTGGTGTCGCATGCTGATGGCTGTGATGATGCCGAGGAACCGCACGACCAGGAACATTGCGTGAAGCATTTAAAAACGAAATTGCAAAAGAGGACGATTGATTTCCAGATGCGGATGCAGAAGGAGCTGGCGTTTGAGGAGCTGAATCGCTGCTTTCGGCCAAAGGAACTTGCGAGTAACGCACTAGTATGGCACGACTAACCCGATTGTTACCGGTTAAATTGGATATCGCCCAATTCATTGTTTTGATGCGGCGCTAGCTTTTAGTCGCCAGCCTGTTAACTACACAACTAGAGCTATTCGCCAACAACATGTAATATGCTGGAATGTCAAATTGCAACTGAAGCCCTGTGAATGATGAAAGTGTGAACGTGTATGGTTCTCAATATATAGGAATGTGTTCAGAGAAATAAATACACAAAGAAGTATCAAAGCCATTAGTACGGCAGACGCTGCTATATAACTATTTAATATATATGTGTACCCACATATTCCTACAAAAAGCACATACATTCACACATTCGTATGAAATTGTTAAGCGAAAGAGCTAGAGGTAGTAAAGATGGGTTATTTAATTTAGTTGACTGTATGCGTGCATGCTAACTATTATAGGTAGGTATGCATATGCATGTATGTGCATGTTTTTGCATGCTTTTTTATACATATTAAAAGCATGTTTTTTTTTTTTTTGCCTTTTTTTCCTTTAAAAACATTTATTACCGCTGTCATGTATGCTAATAATAACAACAAATAGGGAGTGAAGAACTTTAATAAGGTCATTGGGGGTGGCAGTTGGCTCTGTGATTTTTCTCTTTTCAAATTACAAAACTATATAAAATTCTAAAACTATGAATTAGGGGCCTTCTCTTATTACGAAATTTAATTATTCACTTTTCTTTTATTATTTATTTATTTTATCTCTTTTTTTTTTTTGTTCACCAAATTTTTTGTGCTGCCTTTGCTGAGTGTAGCGCAATCGCGCTCTTAAACACTAGTGCCACACAAATAAACTCGTAATTTAATTAAAGCGATTTTTTTTTATGCTTTTTTGTTTGCAAATAAATATTTACACACCAGCCGATAAGAGAGAATATCTGCGAAAGATATACCACACCACGCGAGAAAAAAATCCAAATCCATTGAACACAATTTTCACCTTCAAGAAATCATTACGTGTCGAACACTTGGACACCTCCCCTTAGAAATCCATCCAAGGTGCAAGTATTCACATTAAATGCGAAATAATGGGATCCGTCCGTCTATGTGACGATTCTCTATTCCTCTAGTGGTATCCAAAAGATGATTTTTCTTCAGTTCAACTTAAAAGCCTATTACTGAACTCAGCGAAAATGGGAATGGCTAGCACCGACCGACAAGCACGCTGGTAATAGCTTAAAAAGTGCAACTATATCGACAAATACAGCATTGTGTGTACAATAGTGCCCTCAGCGACTACATATTGCAGCAGTCTGTAGCATCTGCAAATGAAATTCACTTGAAAAAGTATCGATTACTTCGCTCATCGGTCCATATACTCAAATAACTTGAACTTATTCCAGTGGCATCCTGTGTTGGTGGCGTCCAGTTTGCGCTCTTGTGAAAATTTTCTGATTCATCCTTAATCCAAAAAAAAGCAGAAATATTCGTATATGTAAACATTATTTATCTTCAAGCCATAACCTTGCGCTGCATCACAAATTGTGAGGCAGTTAATGAAATTCTATTGAATAATGTTTCCTATCTTCGTCATACTCCGATGACAGGTGTAATCATTTAGTAAAAACGTTCACAACGCCCCACGAAATATATATATTCTTGATCAGCATCAGCAAATTCTGAATTGACTTAAACATGTCCGTCTCTCCGTCTGTGTAATGTCTGTGATTCTCCTGGCTGCAAAAATCAAACTATCAAACATTGGAAGTTCTTGCACACAGGGTGGTATTGAAAATGGGCCTAATCAGTAGTACTTGTACAAAACTGGAAAACTGTGAGCGCCCACCCAATATTGTAGTGTATAGTAATTTAATTTTTCTCAATACCTTTATAAAACGCAAAAGCAAGCTTCAAAAACACCATAAAGTATACAAAATCTTGACCTGTTTCAAATTCGGAATACATCTGAGATGTCCCGACTGATCGTCTGCCCATCTGTCCATCTGTCCCATTGTGTAGCGTCGGTGGTAAACACTCTCTCGTTAGCGAAAACGAAGATATCGCCTACAAATTTGCAAAAAAATTTGGAAGCGATCTGAACACACACACATCTATAACAAAAACTGTGAACACCTCTTCTTTTTGTGTTTTTTTGCTTGTTAATCATAAAGTACAACACATACACAGCCGCGCCCACCCAATATTGCAACGTACGAAAATGTAGTTCTTTTCATTTTTCTAGGATCACGGGTATAAAGGGTTCGGTTACCAGAAAGAAAAGAATTTTCTTAATTGTTTTCCTGGGAAAAAAAACAAAACTTAACGACTGATCCACGATCCGGAACTGGGACAACCATGATCCCGAATTCCTTGCCAAATTTTAATTAAATGAAGAAAGATGAGCATCATAAGCGAGACTTTTTGCAACTGTCATTATTTTCCAGCATTAGCACAGAGCAATAATGTCCCCCTCTGGTCCCTGTTATTTCAATTATATCAGAGCTATTAAATTAAAATGAGTAAACAGAGTAAATAGAAAGGACAGAAAAAGAAAAAGGGAAGAAGTCACTAATCTGTGACACTACTACAAATAGAATGTCATGAGAGGACGTTGGGCAAAACTCCGATAACGAATAAACGAAGTAAAAGAGAAGCGCGCAGCATATCGATCAATTGGGACCGATAGCAAAACATTTACATAACCTAAAATCGAGGCATCCGAGCCAGTTATAAACATGTGAAGTGGAAATCACAAAATAGGTCCATAGAAAGTGTTGTTCATTAATTATATTTTCTTGTACGTAAATATATTATTTAATGATAAAATGAATTCAAAATTCAATGCTGGCATAGAGTGTGGAGGCGAAGAAGCAAAAAAATCAATCTTTAAATTATGCAATAATTCAGGATAGAGTAGAAAATCGCTGGAATTATTTTGCAAATTTTTGAGTTATGCGCTAGCCCTTCAAACGTCTTCTTTTAAACGATCTATCGGTAATTAATAAGAGGCTTACGTAAGAGTGACTTATTAAATTTTATTATTGTAATTAGTTTTTCTATATTCTATGAACTGGTTAGATCACTTCACCGGCCAGATCGATTGTAGATGCTTTAATCAAGTGTTGAAAGAAATAAAAAATACATTAAGCAAATATACATGTATATGTATATATATATATATATAGATATATAAAAAGAAAGAAAATTGTATTCGCTCGTGGCCGAACCTTTTATACCCTTCACCGTTATCCTAAAAAAAGTAAAAAGTAAAAGAAATAAATTTTCATGCTCGATAAAATGCAGTGCGCGCGCCTGCATTTTTCTATATTCAAAATAACAGTTTTTGTCGCATAGGCGTGTAGGCGTTGTAGGCGTGTCCTTGCAAAAGTTTACGTATCTTCCAAATTCATTTTCACTAATGGGAGAACGTTTACCACAAATACTACGCAGTTGAGCAGATAAACACATAAATAAGTGAACAGACGGACATGTTTAAGTGCATCTCAAATTTGAAACTGCCCAAGAATTTCTGTACTGCATGCGGTTTTCGAAGCTTGTTTCTGCGCCTTATAAAGATATAGAAAATAAATTAAATTATTATACATTACAATATTGGATAGAACGGGAGGAGGAAGGGGGTTAGCTTTTTACATTTCTGTACAAGCACTACACCATCGGTCATAGAATATGCGTTCGAATTTTCATACATTTATCTGCTATAGTTTATGGCTAATGAAGTACTGCATGCGTGTCCTTTCAGCGATTTGCAAATTTGAAGCCTGTAGCTTCATTTTTGTGACCAAGAGAAGGCTTACAACAGACATTACATGGGCAGACAGACGGACATGCTTAAATCAACTCAGAGTTTGATGCTGATCAAGAATATATATACGTTGATGATGGATATAAAAAAATTTGGTTTCCAAAATTAACGCTAATACATCTGCTGGAAAAAATTGAACTATACGCTGTTTTCAAACCTAGAAAAAACAAAAGCGAAATGGCGAAACTTCCATCTTTCGCTTATGCGTATAAAGAAAGGAAAAAGTCGGTAGGAAGACTGTTAGTCAGTTATTACGAAATTAGCCAAGCGGGAAATACGGAACGACATTTAGAAATATATAGATATTTTCGATTTGTTTTTTTTTTTTAACGCTGACATTTAATACATTTCCAACTTTATCATTAGTTACCAAAGGCGTGCTGGTTTCTACTTTTTTGACCCTGCCAAAGAGATAGATTAGACTTGGCCAAGGGCTATATTTATTTGAATATGCATCAGAAATTTCATAAAGATCCACCCACCACCCGCTTGAGTAGCCAAAAGGGGAAGGATCGCAACTACCAAGTCAGTGTTCGCGGGCTCAAATCTGAACTGTGATAGAGTGCACTTTGGTCGTAGCTACAGTGAATGATATGATTATCGATTGGACTGCGGGACAACCTTCAGTGATTGGGTCCTATTAAGAGGGAATATATATATATATATATATATATATGTATCAGAGATCCCATAAGCCGTACGTAATCGGGAAACAAGTTTCTTGGTAATTGCGGTCTGCAGTGAACAAAGGGCGCTCTTTTCTATCAGAAAAACACAAATTCCAATAACAAAAAATGCTGAAACTTAATATAAATAATCCTAATTGATTTCCTTTGATCAGGTTGGATGGGGGCAAAAATGAAAGAAACTCCACACACATAATATTAATAATTTGCAAGATTGTCGTCAACGAATTACACATTATCGCACTTGTTTTCTAAGTACCGACAGGCTGCGTCGTTTATGCGTAGCGGTCGTTTGTCCACGATTCGACTCAATGCGGTTGTACTTTCTTACTTGTTCGTCTTTTTATACTTTAAAACATAATGAAGAAGCAGAAAAAAAAAAAGGAAACAAAATGGAAGGGTTGAGGAAGGTGAACACAATCGTAGTAGAAAAAAACTTCAACTTGGAGTTTATTGTAATGCCATATACGCAAATGTATATTCAAGCGCAGTTATGAGAATTATATAAGAAAAAGAAAAATGTAAATTTTGTAAATTTTGTTAACTCTGCTCTTTTCTTTTCTCCAACAAGCTGTATTATGTCGAGCGCCCAATTACGTCATAAGCATAGACAACACTTAGCCTTGGCCTTACCATGCATTTCTTTATATTTAAAAGCTGATCTCTTTCTTATTTATTTATTTCTTATTTACTTATACTATATTATATATGTACTATATTATATATATATACATGCATATATGCTATCTACAATACCCTTAAACGTAGGGATTATTTTGTAAATGCTCCTTTTTAATGCTATATGATTAATATGCAAGTAATCTCTTCGTTTCTTTCATCGTTGATTTGTTTTTAATGATAAACTTTTACATAAAAATTACTTGCACACATACGTATATGCAAATACATATGCCAAAAAGTTTAAAAAAAATTTCTTCTCAGTTTCATTCTGAACCTCGAGTGATGTTAAGAATATTGTATTGTCAACGACCGTGCTTTAATAAAATATCTTATGAATGCTCACACACACACCCTCTTAGATATTTAAATATGTTACTGATCCATCATTAAGGTCACAAATTAAAACAGACATATTGATAATAAAATTAAGCTTATCATTGACTTCATAACTTATTAACGTAAAATAAAACTTGATGGAAATCTCGAACAACTAAGCACCCTATATTGCTGTGAGAGAGCCATTTTTTCCGGAACACATTTTACTTTACATTTCAGACAATAAAACAATTCGGAACTTGCAGAACTGCTTAATCTTACGAGATGGACTGAAAGTGCTACGCTGGGTCAATACCTACATATACTACATACATTACATGTATTATGTGTAACATGGTTAGGGATGATATGGAAATAGCTACTAGGAGTCTGGTGTCCTTGTCAGAGCTAGATGAGATAGATAGATCGAAAATTGCAACCCGCAATAGATAGGAATTTAAAAGATGGAACATCCGAACGTTCAACATATATTCCGATTCGGTGCTGCTAACGTTTCTTACAACAGATATGGCAATAGTACCAAGCGTTATCAGGCCAACTAATCATATGATTATAGCTTTTAGCATACATTAATTTTTCTGCCGTTGATAATCAGTCTAACGCGATGAGTACATTAGCATTAACCTTGAACTCAGTAGTTTGCCTTTAAAAGATGTATAGGTCAAAATTTAGATATTAAATACGCTGCAAGCGGGTGGGATGCTATGCCCAGGATGGCCAAATTGACATACATATCACACACGCTACGCGACCCAGCCTGGAACGGAGCCAAGAAGGAAGAAGCATCCACCGTATACCAATTCAATGGCCTCAGTATGCTAACGAAGTTTTAAAGGGTGAACCTTTGTTATAGAGGTAGCTAAGAAGAGCTGAAATAGAAAAGAAGCCGTAAAAAGCACTAAAACCAGTTAAACTTTAAGAAGACGGATGGATTCGCAACAAGCCTCCGCGAAATTATACTTGAAAGCAATACGAAGAAGAAGAAGAAAGAAGAGTGTTAGGAAGATAAGTGTAGAGGACGATGGATGCATGAATCGTGCGTCCTACTGATATGGGCCTAACTATTTGCGAAGATTCTCACCTCCTTCACTTTCCTTGCAAAATGTGAAAACACTCACGCACACACAAATACACGCATTCTCTTGGGAACGAAATCACTAGCATACAGGCAACCATACAATATTTCTCCTGTGACATCACAAATACATATGCGTTATATTACTTTAATGCCATTATTTTAATTTTTGTTGTTTTTATGCATATATTGAAGTGTATGTGTTGCACTTGTGCACATGAACAAAAATGGAAAAAATAATGCATAAGAAACCAACAAACTGAAGAGATGGCCAAAGAAATGAAAATATAGAGAAGAGTAGTTTTGCAAACAAAATGTAAAAAAAAAAGAAGAAACGAGGCCAATTGGCACCAAGCCAAATGGTGGATGTTGGTGACTACTAGCAAAGACTAAGTCATCAAACCAAAACGAATACATAGTTTTTTTTTTTCTGCGGAATGACCAAATTTTTACATTTCACTGCAATGATCAGATGAGGCATATGCATATGTTTGTACGTGTGCATTTGCATATATACATACACTTGCCTACATATGCAATTCAATTTTATTTACAATAGGCAATTATAAACAATTTATTTTGCTTTCCAACACATATACAGTTATGAGGAAATTTAACAAAACTTACCCCATTAACCAATCGACAGTGTCGCGTAGATATTCCGGAATACGCTCCAGTTTGGCGGCTGTTATTGAGCAATGTTTTGCAGGAAGGCTCTATATTTTTGCACGAGTTTTTACAAATTTATCTCTTAATGCTGTTAATGTTGTTTTCCTTCCAAAATTTTAAATAAGCTAAACTTTTTTAGATATTTTTCACCCCGTTTTCAAAACACTTTTCTTCTTTTTTTTTTATTTGTTATCCATTTTTATTGAAAATTCTTCCTTTTCACTTATTATATTTACTGGGTAAAATCTTCGCACTTTAAAACCAGATCAGCACAAAAAAGTTGAACGGGAAAATTTCTGTAAATGAAGAAGAATGATATCAATCGGGTGCTTTTCATAGAAAACATCATGTTTTTAACATCAAATCAAAGAGAAGCATTTACACACAAGACTCTGTATATCACAATTTTTAACATGCAAGACGATTTTCTAAATAGTTTTTATTTAATTGAATAGGGGAGATATCGAAAAAAAAAGTTTACATTTTTAATTAATCTTAATGTTTAATGCATTTTCAAAAATAAATTTAGCGATTTTCTTTTACTGTGGTTTAACTTCACTGGTGCAAAATAAAAAAATCCCACTATAAATATACACACAAACAACTTTTATGTAATAAAACCTATTTGGCTATTTGGTAGCATCGAAATTGGAAAAAAACGAAAGGCAATTTAAACACCACACAGCTGACTGTATAAAAATAAAAAGATAAACATCCTTGAGAACTAACGTTTGGAGAAACTTGGAAAACTAAAAAATTTGCTTACTTCTATATGATAAGCGAAATTTTTTTAAATTACTTTTCCAATGGCTTTACTTATATTGGATGGCACAATTAATATTTTAATTTACATTAAATAACCGATTACGACTTTTTACAAGAGACTTTGTTTATGTAACGTTGAAATAATCATTATTTATGAAGTCAAACGAAACTCACACACACCAATGCGTATATATATTTCTTTGGAGAAAAAAAAATAAAACTTATTCCTTTTTAGATGCCGTAGACGTCCTTTAAACAGTGATGCCAAGTTTAATCACTTATCTGAGCATATGTGTCTGCTCTATATAAGCATATAGCATATTGTAGCATCTCTACTTATTATTTGTTATCATTTATTTAAATAACTGTACGTTAAAAATCGTACATTTTGTGAACAAAATCGTGTCTTAAAAAAAATGGTTACAAAAATATTGTTTTTTTATAAAACTATAAACTTATAGAAAGGTATTTTATTCTACAAAACTCTCTTAGTTTTTTAACCGCAAGTTCCCGTTTACTAGGAGAAACAGTCTGAAGAAATAAATAATTAATAATGTTGAAATATATTTAAACGCCAAATTATTTTCAAAAGTAAAAACAGTATTGCAAGATCAGAGTTCAGACTTTTTTCGCATCCCTTTATTACTTTATGATTTCTTTATTTTAATTAAAAACTTCCGAATAGCAGTTACAATAAATATATTAATAACAATTCAATAAAAGCACAGCAAAGTTGTACTGTTTACACTATTTGTCCATATTGAGATTGAAAAAAATTGTGTACATTATGTGTTACTCGAATATGCAACGCTGTAGAGTTTTTTTTACTGGTTGTGCAAGATTCCGTGACAAAGATAACCCAAGCAGTCAAACAACATGGATTGATCAAAGTGACTTGTAGCAACAAATACTTTGTTGGTATTATTTTCAAACAGTTGATCAGCTGTCTGCTTTGAAAACTTTTGCAGAGTAGAGTAATATTTTTTTGTTTAATGTAATGGCAATCACTTGCTTACGTTGTTAACCTCACAGGTTATACAATTTCATTAAATTGCGTGCTTTCTTTTTTATATACTTTTGTCAATAGAACTTATAGGAAACTGAGGAAGGACAACGCAAAAACATGTAATGGTAAGAAATGTGCCTGCTGGTTAAAATGATCTGATAAAAGCAAAGCTGTTTTTCGTAGGCGTCCTCCATGATATTAGCTGGTTTAGGGGTCGCTGCGATAGGTTTCGCCGGAAAGCATTTAGTGCGTCGAATGCCTTCTGTGACCAACAAGTTTACTGAGACCTTAAAAAATTTACCTAAATTCAACGCTGAAACAATATCGAATAGCAAATATTATAAAGGAGGCTTTGAACCAAAAATGTCTAGAAGGGAAGCGGCATTAATACTGGGTGTGAGTCCGAGCGCTCCCAAAGGAAAAGTATGTCTATTTAATGAAAAGTTTAAAGTTATAGTTTTTTTAAAAAAGTTTTTCCTTCTTCCGGATTAATAGATAAAAGATGCTCACAAAAAGATAATGTTATTAAACCATCCAGATCGTGGTGGTTCTCCCTATTTGGCAGCAAAAATTAATGAAGCCAAAGATTTTCTGGACAGTAATAAATAAAAATTTTAGTTTAAATTTATTATATTATAATGGTAGTTAATTATTTTCCTTTAAAATCTTTTTGCGAACAAGTTTACTTGAAAATAATTACAGAGACAAAATATATTTATAAAACAGTTAATAGAAACAGAAGTAGATTAGATGTGACATGTAATGAGTTGCAAGGGAGAAATTCCCTTCACGTGTGCAAGTTGATTTGAACTCTTATCGTAATTACTTTGTGTATCCCTTATGATTGCTTTTTAACAATAGAAAAAGTTTCTCAATAAATCACAAGGTAGGGCAAACAGGGCCTCATACTGTTCAGATCTTTTATCGGAAATGAATCATAGCCACATGACCATCTTCAGACACTTAAATGAACTCTTAAGTGAGACTTATTGGATATGCATGAATTTTATTTTCCAAATGGTGTTTGAATAGATTGATAATATATTCATTGCATCCACAGGAGCAAATACAAGCAATTAATTCTGTTTCAAAAGTGACGTTATATAAGTCTATAACGATGTGATATTGGCATATTTTTTCACCACTACTTTGGTGTTGCCACATAAAGCATACCGCAGAATGTCTGAATGTGTTGAGTATTAAGAAGAAAAAGCAAAAAAAAGCAACTTCTAACATATGGTAACGTTGCCTGTCAGCAACAGGCAGATTGCGACTGATGTGTGCATTTGTTTGCGTTCCATTAGATTTATTATATATATATTTATATATATTTCTTGTTTAAAATTTTTAGATAAATAAGTAAGTTTTCTCCCTATTTTTCAAAAATTATGTGGATTTAAGTTATTGTCTTTTAGAACTTTGTCCAGGAAAATGCGTCAACTTAAGGGTAAAGTGAAAGAAACGCGTAAACAGCGCAAGGAACGTAAATTGGAAAATTTGACCATACAAAATCAAATTAAAACAATTGTGTTACCAGTTCTTGGGGTATTCGCTTTATTAATTGTTGCATTTGTTTACCTCAAGACCCGTCCACCACCTGTTATGGCGTAACTATTGGAAATCACTTTTAATAATAACGTGCATAGATATGTATTTTCTAATTGGTTATATGATGCAAAGATGAAAGACTTCACGTTAAAATACTCTATAGAGTATTACTGTGCAATTTTATTAACTGTTGTTTTCTTCTTTAAACAAAAATACTATTCCATTTTCTAAATGTATTTGAAAGAAAAGATAAAAGCAGACTTCGTACTATAATTAAATTTATGTATTTCATGTGAAATGCGAATCGCTTCAATTTACTTTTGTAAATATTGAGAATTTTATTGTAGTTCCTGGCAAACAACCATTGCAACTCCCTTTTATTCAGGAGTAAAATAGTGGAACATAGTTGTTCCATCGTCAGTTCTATCCAATATTTTTCCGTTCATTAAATTTAGGCAATACTTGTCACTGATCAGATTAATGCTATGTTCAAAATTTCCGATCTACTCTTACGATAAAAAGCTAGACGATTATTACAAGGAGCAGTAAAGGCAAAGAAAAATCCTACGTTGGCTAAATCTATAAAAATACGCAAATCGAAATGTGCATGTCTTTGTCATATGCTTTGTGATACAGCGAGCATTAATTCTCGTAATACAATCAACATAATGAGTAAGGGAAGATGGACGCTATTGAAATAGAAAGACACCATGCGTTTGGTCGGTCGGCCCTTTTTGTTGCACCTCTAACTACGCATAAACATTTGCCAGACGAAGGATGAACTATTGTTTCGCTTACAATACCCAGATGCGCAGATAAACAATAAATATTTCTGAGTCGTAGCTAATAATAGTCGCCCTAGAAAATATTTAGCTTGAAGGACTCAGCTAGTTAAATGTTAGCTACACTGAATGAATGATTATGTAGATGCTAATCATATGGAGGCAACATACATACAAATGTACGTGAAATATGGAGGTTAAGCAAATAACTTCTATTCTATTTATGCGATCGTATCTGATGAATGAACGCAATTGCCATACATTTTTATACCTACTCCTACACTCATTTTGTTTTTTTTCATAATGTATGTGACACCTACCTAGAATATATATTCCCGATCAGCGTGAAATTCTGAGTTGATTTAGCCATGTCTGTCCGTCTGTGTGGTGTTTATCGTTTGCACTCTCCTAGTCGCAAAAAAGAAGATATCGTCTTTAAATTTTGGCACGCAGATTGATATTGAGAATGGACCAAGTTGATCAGACCAGAAGCCCGCAGTGGGGCGTAAACTGCACACAACTCCATATTTCATAACATAAATGTGTGGGTTTTTGGTTGTTACTCACATTTTATAGAAGATAGAAAGCTGAAATTTTCTATGCTTTACGTGCAAAGATGGAAAAAATCGGCCACGCCCACAAAAATTACAAGTGATTACATTTTCTTTGGTTCACTTTTTTCATTTTTGTGCTTATTTATCATAAGGCAAACAAGACAGAATGTTTAAAACTACTTTGTACGTTCCTCTGCCTAAAAATGGATTAATTCTGAAATGAATATGTTAGAGAACGCGACCTGGTGGATTAAGTTTTTTTTAATAATTCCAGCGATATGGGTATCAAATTCAAGCACTTGGAGAGTAGAATGTGATAAGCATAGCGGCGGATATACGGGATTCGACGCATGGTTGAACATAACTTTCTTACTTGTTTTTATACGGTTTTTACTTTAGCAATGCAATGCGAGTTCCATGTTCAACTATATGTAAACACGTACACTCAAACCAGTTTTTGTGCGATTTTTTTTGTTCGGTATCTGAAAATTTCAATCAAAGTGAAACATAATTGCCCGAAGTATCAATAGAGAAAGATTAGTAGGTTCGATCGGCCATTTAGTTTTTTCGATTTTTCATTACATACATTACATTACAAAAGTACAATTACATTGCATTTGTAGTGAATTGTGTAATCGCATAATTGAATTGTTGAAGCAAGTACATATGTAAATAAAATATTTAGCAATTCCTGGTTATTTCATAAAGTTTTCACTTATTTTCTGCGTGAAATTTTTTTTATACGGACCGCATTCACCGCATAAAAAAATACTTCTTAATTGTGTTGCGAAAACTATTTTTTATAGCTACTGGTGAAGTTTTGTGCGATTTTTTTTATGCGTTTTTCTTTATGCGGTACCTGTTCACCGCACAAAAACAGATTTGAGAGCATATTCAAGTCACTCAGTTGATAACTGAGCATGACACACATTGCGTTCATCAGTTCAGTCTGCTAAACCTTATTTTCAATGCACAAACTGAGAGATGCTAACACCGCGTTAATGGTAGGCAAAGGAGATAAACTATTTCATCTAGAAATTGTTATTCTGCAAAATGTATGTTTTGAACTGAATTGCACATTCGTTGTTGATTTGCTGCAGGCTCTAAG
This sequence comes from Glossina austeni, assembly GCA_000688735.1. NCBI lineage: Eukaryota > Metazoa > Arthropoda > Insecta > Diptera > Glossinidae > Glossina > Glossina austeni. Next base: position 1,983,967 of record KK502415.1, on the reverse strand, counting down.
TCCCTATAATAAATGTAATATACTCCTTGGCTGCTTCGGTCATTTATCAGACCGTAAATAATAAACACATAGAACGTCTCCCTCTCATATCGTTTGAGCTTAACGCAAGTAAAATATTTTCAATAGACTTAATATTCCAAAACTATTTAGGCATCTTCGCGTCTACGAACGTATTAGTTTCTTGTCGATGTTGTTCAAATTTCCAATTGAAACGAACAAATGAAAGTCTTCCAAAGCATTGTAAGATCAGGTCGTGAACAAAACAAACCAAGAACAAGTAAAAACCCTATAGCGCTATAGCACGTAATCGCTTTTCAACATTAGGCGTTATGCGGGAAGTGATTGAGAAAACGGTTCGATTCAAACCATTTTCAACGGCCTTCGTCTTTTGGCCAAAATACGTCAATGTATCAAATTCCATCAAAGTATCGCAAAATTTGTGACCTATAGGTTGAATAGAACAAGACAGACAAATGGACAAACGGTCGGCATGATAAAAGATAGACATATCTCAAGTCCTTCTGGATATTACGTCATCACAAACTTAACATGCCCTTGTACCACAAATGATGTAGGGCATAAAAATCATAGCGTCTTTTTGAAGGAACAATTAGAAGAAGAGGCAAAAATCTTAGAGACACCTTTCACATCTATATAAATATTAATATGGCCAATCAGTCTGGGGATGTCTCCTATACATTTAGCACGGTGATGGTCTGAAATAAGTGGAAAAAGGGAGAAAGGGATAAATAGTTGTCATCGCCTCGTGGGTGTGTGGCCGATCGGTAAGTGTTATGGCTTTGCCGATTGAGAACTCACTAAGGCACAAGTATGGTCTACCATATGGATTCATTTTTGTGGCCAAGAGAATGTTTACAACGGACGGATAGACGGACATGCTTAATTCGATTCAAAATTTACTGCTACTCGAGCATATATATATGACATGAACATAAATATCCAAGCTATGGTATTAAAAAAACGGTACCTTTTGATAAGCTAGAAAAACGTAAAATTCTTACGACGGGAATTTCAAGACGAAGATATATCTGAAGAGAATAAAGAATAATCCTTATCCCGCAATAAGAATTCGCATTAGTATAAGAAGTCCGGATATCGGAAATCAACTAATAACGAGTTAATGCAATATTCTTTTGTTAAACATACTATGGAATCGTATAATAGCTTCGTGTTCTCAATAATCCTACATTTTTGGATTAAATATTTTTGTGGACAATACATGAGATGCAGTGTCTTCTTCTGCGAGTTAGTGCAAATTTTGTGAATTCATCCAATTTGGTCCAGCTGTTATGTTCTCTCACATTTGCCCTCGAGATCTCACGGTTGTCACATTTCGGTCCAATCAAGCGTTTTGTGGTTCTTTGCAAGTTTCGCTTCAATTTCAAATTTGCAGAAAAGTATTTCAATTGTTCATATTTTTTAATAAAGCAAAGTAACTGTATGAAGAGTTAACAATCTGCAAATAAAAAAAAAAAAAAATTTAAATATATTTATGTTCATATTATGTTGTTTTGTTGTCGGTTTGTCGTAAATACCGAAGTGAAAGCGGCCAGATTAAAGCTATAGGTGGGATTGATCGATTTAAAGCGGATGGGCACGTCGAACCGGTCCATCATCAGTAAAGTTAGTTTACGATTCATTTGGCTCCAGGCAAACCATTTTGCGCTATATAGAGAGCGAGAGATAGTTTGACTTCGATCGGTTACCTCGTTAGGGAAATAGCATAAAATGTAGATTTGCGAGAGCATGCAAAGTTGATAGATCAGCACTTTGAAGAAATATGCATAATCACCGGGTTCGGCCAACTGCGAAAGAGTAAGTCATTCTTCATCAGGTATCAGAAATTTTATTTAGTACTTACAAAAGCCATTCCGAAAAAATTGGCCACCAATACTAAGACCGAACAAACAATTTGTATTGAAATCGGTAAACTTATTAAATCCTCAATGAGATGCGCGACTTTTAAAATTTCTTCATAATATTTAATGCAATTTTTCAATTCTTCGGTAATTTTATGGGCATCGCTGCATTTCGAATATTTACCGAAATTCTTCAACCGATCACACAAAATGTCCATCTGTCCTTTAAGATGAATAAGAAATGAAGCCGATAACGAGTCGAAAGCGATATTCAAATAGCAACATATTGAAGCCGTTATATATTGATAACCGTATGTCGATAGGTAGCCCCACTTTCTATTCATATCAAAGGGGCTATAAACTGATAGAGGCAATCCACGATCATCCACAATAAACATTAACATGTTGAGAGCTATGAACGAAAGAACGCAGTAAGCGTTACGTACTAAACGGGCTAACCTCTCGGATTGTTGAAACAATTGAATTTCGCGCTCATTATTAGGTCGGAACGTTGAACTTTCAATTATCTCGCACCATTGACGGTATAAATGATTCTTCATTTTAATGGTAAGAAATTTAGCCAGAACTGCGAGAGCTGTAGCGAATATAATAAATACTTCAATCACTTCATTTAAATCTCTCGCCTTGATAACCAATTGCATTATGCAGCTGGCATCTAAAGATAGAACCCAAGTCGTTAGAATATAATTGAAATAGAGAGCGTGTAAAAGTTGATAGGATCGTGTCATGTCGGCGGATAATTTCCAGAGACCGAATAAACGAAACACCCAGCATTGGTGTTTATAAAACGCTTTCAAATATTGGCAATGTTCGCGACTGTCCATCAGTGCGTATCCTACTAAGCAGCAAATCAGTTTCTGGCACTATCCGATGCCCAAAATTGCCTTTTCAATCTTCGCAGTTAACCTCGTGGCATTTGCTGCACGAATTATGTTAATACACATCAATTATTATCATTATTATCATTTACATAATTAATTAAAATTTTTCAATAAAGCAAAAAAAAAAATCGTTCGAAAATGAATTAACAATTTGTAAATATTTCAAATAACACATTAACGATACATCTGTTGTCTCGGAGTCCGCGAACAACAAACAACTTACGCATGGAAAGATCGTCAAATTGAAAGCATTACATATGTATGCGCATAATCGAATGCGACTGGGCCACCATATTTTTGAATTAATGCATTCGCACCTTTACACGACTACGGAAAATCTGTTCCTTGGCAATATGACCCCATCGCCCCATATATATTGCGGCACATAATATTTATAGTCTAAATAATTTGCCCAACACTTGCTATGCGAAATGTGGCGCGTTGCCTTACAGGTTGGAAAGGGTCCTTCGAGGAGAGATAGATAGAAAGTTCGTAGGGAGATGATGGCTTAGACATCCGAATAAATTTTTGTATCCTCCGATGTTGCCTGCTATAACAAGCTTGGCTTGTTGCCTGCTAACCATCAAACATTAGTTTAGTTTTGCAATACGCAAGAACATTATAGTCGGGCGACACCTGCACCAATTCGCCTAGTACTGTTATGCGCTCATAATACAATTTTCATGAAAGCAGATTTTCTCTCCATACAAGAGTTTGTGTTTCGGGATGGCGCCTACACAAATGGGGCTCCCAAAAAGAATAGACCTATAGGATCCAAATTCCCTGCAGTTCATTTTTTTTTTGCTGAAGCGCTCCCACGAACTATTAAGATATCATGAGATATAAAAATAAAAGGTGGGTCTTCGGCCGCACTAACCCAGTATACCTTACCTCAAGTGGTGTAGGGTATAAAAAGAACACCTTTAATCTAGCATCGATAATGTTTCATCGCCTTCACCTTCACTAATGAACTTTTCTTTGGTTGTTAATGCCCAGAAATACGCATTAACGACTTTTAACTTGGTCGGCCTAACATTCCAAGACGATTTATTCGCGTCCATCTGTCTCTTGATTCGTTCGCCTGTTAATTATTCTTGCTTGCAACGCGCCTGAATAAAATCAAAATGTAGCAAAACGAGTTATCCGAAATACGCAACGGTGTGAAAAACGTGCAAGCGGGACATCCGACTGAAATAGAACTTTATTTAAGACGAATCTCTCGAATGCTTTTTGAGGTGCTTCTAAATAAAATAAGAATGAAAAAAAGAAAAATTCTTCACATAAACTAACGTCATTTCGATATTGCGTGATATTGAGCGGCATTTACTTATAGAATGCGATCTCACCTAAATAAATAATGAAACAAGTTAAGGGTTATAGGGTGCACATATGATTATAATTAGCTCTCATTACTGTTAGTTTATGTGCTTTTAAAAAATTCATAACAACTGCAATATTATGAAATTGTTAAACACGCTCATAAGTAAACACAAGCAAAGACTATTGATTATTAAGTAAAAGAATTTCATTTTGTTTTTTTTTTTTTTTTTCTTTGACATAAGTTGGAATATAATTACATCCTGCTCCGCTTGCCACTTAGTGAAATGAATGAGTTCTTATCTGCATAAGACTTCATTCAGGGTTCCGTTTAACTTCGTCACCTCGAATGAATTTCTCATGACGTCTGGCGTCGCTCAAGACAACCACTTAAGACGCCTCTTTCTTTAATTTATGCACTAACGATCTCCCCTCGGCGATCTTAACGTACGTCGACAATGTTCAACTGTTTCTTTCGTCTGCTTTGAGTCGTAATTATATGCACTTCAAATTGCAGGAAGCTTTCTTTCTCAAGGAGGAAGTCATTCAATACTGAGCATTTCATTGTTGGAAATCGTAGATGCATGCATCGATTCAGGACTTGTATTCGACGGCAGATTACGTTTTAATTTGCACATTGAACCTTCTTTAGGTAAAGAGCCAAAGAGCTTAAGGCCCCTTACATTACAGGGCATTAAAGGGCTACATATGTGCTTAGTTAGGCCACTACTTGAATTGGCCTCTGTTGTGTGGTCTCCTGCCTACAGCTGTTATCTAGATTCATTTGAGCCCGTTCATAAGCAATTCTTGCTGTTTGGCCTGCAACGTGGATCTGCACTGATGGTGGGTGTGTCTCTGTGCTAGCTTTTTTTCCTCAGAAAGGCAGAATCAATTAACGAGGACTGACGAAAAACTCTTTCCCGACCTAGAACTCTTTTCCTCTCTATTATGCTGCGCGTGATAAATGGCAACAGTTGCAAATCCGCGCATTAACTTGTTGTCCTTCTGCCCTTCTAATGTAGAATAAACTCGCATCTGCTTAAACATCACGATAATCAAGTCGCAAATACGAGAAATGAATGAAACGTTAGCGAAACTGATATAAAATAGAGCAACTCTTTTGCACGCGGGTCATAATCAATCAAAATGCGAGTATTGAAGAGACTTTTAAAGTCAGAGATATTTTCGTATTGAAACAGACTTTTAATAAATAATAAAATATATTTTATTAAGAAAACAATTACAAACGCGGTCGAGCGAACTTTATTTATAAACGTTCTGTTTATGTTTTATTTTCGGAACTAAAGTGAGTCACTTGAAATGATCAAATGCGTCAGTCGATGACCAGTAGGCCATAAATTGCCGACCTCTGGTATACACGAATGAAAAGTTCAAAGAAGTTTCGCTATATTAGGTCCGGTCCAATTATGAGGAAAGTGTTTGTGCAAAGACAAAACAATTTTTTTTCGCTCCCATTTTATACCTTGCAGCCTTTGCGGTACAGAGGGTATTAACTTTGTACGAATGTATGCAACAGACAGAAAGACTTGAGATAGATCCACCTTTTATTATACCGATCGATTCAAAACCGTTTGCGTAATTTTCTAAATATTTTAATGAAATTTGATAAATCCAATAATGAATCCTACTAAAAATGGGTGAGATCACACCACTTGTTCGATCACTCGCCATATAATGCTTTGTCATGAGAAAAAAATTTCAAAAGTTTTCGACAAAAGTAGTTTTGGTATTCCAATTTTACCTTTTCCTCAAGCTCTAAAGATATAAACCCTGAGTCACAGACGGCAGGATAAGTCGATTTTTATGAATAATGCGAGTCGAATCACTCTGTCGGTCATTTTCCATAGAATGACTTTTCAAAACAAGTAAAAACATTATAGCCGGGCAAGGCTGAACATTACATACTCTACACCACATTGCCTAACACAATTTTTATTTTTATTATAGAACACAAAAATTATACTTTGTTTCCATATGAAGGCATATTGTTCATGCACGTATTTCCGGGGAAGCGGGCCCAAAACGCAACCTAATGTAGTATAGGTCTTAATCCTCACGTAGGACAGAATCCAAAGATAGGCGTAGATGGTCCAAAGTTTGTAAAGTTCATTTTTGTACGAAATTGCTATTATGTAATATTATGGTTCAATTTCCATCACAACCTGTTAAAACTTGGAATTTTCTGAAAAATCCTTATTAGGATGGATTCTCAAAAAATAGGTCGAGATGGTTCAAATTTGGTCCAGTTAATTTTTTTATGTTAAATTACTTTTATGATATATAGTTTTCACCACGAAACATTGAAAATTGAAGCTTTTTGCCATGTGAACGTCAGTTCTAATTATATGACGGGGTTCAAAAACTGCTCCAGTCGGTCCAAGGTTTCGACACCAATTTAGAATGCCGAAATACTTCTAACGACTGACGACTTTTTAGAATAGGGCGCTATATGGGGAGTGGTTGAAAAAGTGGACTTATCCGAAACATTTTCAGGAGCATTCGCCCTTGAGTCAAAATACATCATTGTAAGTTAATATACCCAGTAGGTTATAAATAGAGGAGATATCGTGCCATAATTCTTCAAGAATTTTGATAAATAATTCTTTCCAAATTTATGTATGAATCTTGTAGCCATGTAGAGAAAGGCCAGTTTCTTACTACTAATTGCACGAACGGAACGAAACAAATAAAAAGCAAATTCTATATTCAAACTGCGCAAGTTTTTGCCTCTCAGTTTCTTCAATCAAGTTTACGCCTGCTCTGGTCGTAGTAAAATCTTCAGTTAAAATTCGAAAAACAACTTCAGATTCGACAAACCTTATGCGAAGAAACATGATGGGCGCATACGTATAAGAAACTTAACTTTCGCCTCCCTGCTCAGATGCGTGAAAACGAAAGTTACATTTTTCATATATTATATAATCATTAGAATGATTGCCAGTGTCTATAATTGCTAATGATTGATGTGCAATCAAATTATATAAAGAAGAATGATTTAAAATATCTATGATGAAATCAAATATAATATACATCGAACGAATCTGCCCTCTACGCTGCAATACAAGTATAAAGGTAGAATTATGTGAAAATGATTTTCTTGGGTGTCTGTTTTTTCTTTTCTTTTTTTATTAAACATATGCTTCATAATATTTACTTCGAAAGGCTTGACTGATTGCATGGAATCAGAAATTGACAGAGATTTTCTTTAATGACGAATATAAGCGTTCATTTAAATGTCGTATGGAAAATTCCCAAAAGTCGATATTTATATTATTCGAGATCTATTGATAATTATACATGTCATTCACGAGCAAACATTAACAAATTTATTTTAATAATTCGCACATGTATTGATTATACAAAGGGAAAAATGTTTAATACGAATTTTTCACTGTTTAAATTTTTAAGAATTTCGTGAAAAGCATTTTTTACTTGTAGGATATTTATTAAAGTTATTCCAAATCGTCAATGATTACTGCATCTGAAGAACTCTCCAAGCCAACCGATGACATGTCTGGTGCAATTTTGTCGGATGTAGCAATTTTTGGAGTATCATTGTTTTCATTGTTGGCTTTATTCCCAAACTCTTGCATTTTCATTATAAGCATACCAAATACTTGGGCCGGAAGTGTGGTTTGCAACACTTGCAGCAATCGTGCCGGTTGCCCACAAACAACCAATGCGTTCGCTAAATGTTCGACGCCGCTTTCGAAGTCCCCGCGCGCGATTAGTGTTTCACCCAACTGGATTTCCTGTAAGAAATATCTAAAATGACAAAAATTAAATGAAAATTTTCAGCTGCGAAAAATTCTACGCTTATTTTTTCTGCATAGCGTGGTTAACTAAGCGAAAAACTATATAAAATTACAATTTTCCCAAAGTCTGTCTTTAACATAATATGCAAACAAAGACTAAATTAAATACTCTTTCATAAATTTCAAAATCTCAATGTTTTTCCAAATAGCAAATAATTGCCTTCAAGCTTCTTTTTTGTTCACCATAGGCTCATTTATCCATTTTATAAAGCAATAAACTGGTCAGATAAAGTATACTTATTCTGCACAAACAAATGGAAGTACGCGCGGGCGGAAGATTCACGAAAATCCCTCAATCAACTCATAATAAGCAAATTTTCAGAACACGACTTTAAAAAGGAAAAGATTCTTTCAAAACAAACGAAAAAAAATCAGGAGGGTTGTGTAAATGTCATAAATGCTCAAAAAGCTTATATATAGCGTTGTAACATTTAACATCTATCTGCTGTAGCATTTTTCATTCGTATCCAAATATCTTCATGCGTCACATTCAATTTTCGATAGGAAAGTGGCAAAAAAAAAATTGTTAAATGTGTCTCGCTTTAATGCTTCTTACAGCTAAGTAGAAAGAGAAGAAAACATTTTGTGAAAGCGGGACAATATGATGTGAAATGGTCAGTAGTAATTGCCGGCAAATATAATCAAATTCAATTCAATTCTCCGATTGTGAGGTGATCTGTACGGAAGTCATATCAATAGTTATTAACGAACGTTATTAATTATTAAGCTTTGAAAAAGTATTGTAATTTACTTCTCGACAAATCACACAGCCACCTTTTTATCGAAGCAAGAGAACAAAAAAAGTTAAGTGGATATCTCCCGATTATTTAAGACACAAAAATACAGGTAAGCAAGGACTTTATGCTGAATGAAGTATATTGCTTCTTTGGACATGTTTTCTTTTGAATAAAAAACACGCTTTAGTAATTTCTTATACAGCGGACGGTATTATTACCTTGAATCTTCATGAATCTTCTTGCGTAAAAAAAGACAATTATACCTTGAAAAAAACCCTGCCGAATATGTGTAAAATATGCAGTTTTTCTGGGAATTTTTTAAAAAGGGAACATATATAAGATATTTCGAAAAGAAATTCTGCAGAAAAACTTCAGAATAGAGGGAGTCCATTCTAAAAATTATCCATTGAAAATTTCGACAATTGATCCTTTTGCGTACTCACCTTTCAATTGCTTCATGATCATTAAGACTTGGAAGTCCACTTCTCGCGGTACCAGTTTTGCGATTTTTTCTTCTTCCTGCTTGTGGAAAAATGTTTATAAGAACTTTATGTAACAATATTCAGAAAAGTTTCTGCACATACGTTCTCGAACTTTCCTTTTGTAATCAGGATCACTTCTGCGTTTTTTATCGAAATAAATGCAATATCCAATAAACAAAGTGCCTGCCACTCCAGCAGCGATACTCAGTGCCGTTTTATTAATCTCTAACATTATCCGCCAACGAAAATATTTTTCCCAAATAAATATATTTCTCACGTGTGACGAATTTACTCTAATTTCCAGACATAGTTGTAAAAACAAGCAACCAAATGACAATACATTGCTCAACCAGTACTGCCAACATTTACCGCAGTTACAACAAACAATTTATATTTCAAAACTACAACTTGTTTTCAAGATGGCGACCTTAATAAGATTGGTCGTCATTTCATTTCCAATGTTCCAAATGCAAATATGTTAATTAATGTAAAATGTATTTACATAGTTAATTAATTTTTCAATATAGTTAGTGCTTTTGGTGATTGCTTTAAAGAGATTCCACACAACTTTAACGTCATAGATATCATAACATTTTTTTTTAAATACCCCATAATTTTTGTATTGTATGTCAGTATTAATAAACAAATAAAAAACATGTTGCGATCGCATATGCATTTTCTTGTTTTTTTCATATCGTAAATAGGGGGGATAATTACGTATCATAAATTAAGCTTTCGTCCTTGTATTTGTGAATTCGAATACTCTTCAAATCATCGATTCTTGTACAACATGTATTTTTAAATAATTTTAATCCCGTTTCACTCTTCCTTCACGAGAAGTTAATAGCTGAAGTTCGTTGTTATCTTATCAGATGTGCGTAATATGCGGCCATCATAATGTTGCACAGGTTTCTACGCTAAACTCAGCTGACATGGCTACTTCGTATTCATTCATGAATTTCATTGCTAACTAAGATTTACAAAAAGCTCAAAATATTATCAATAATTGTTGCTATCGGTGCATAATATAGTAATTAAAAGAAGGATATGGCAAGCAAAGAGAGAATACGTGTGGGCTCAAGGAAAAGTGAGGTGAGATATTAGGGTTAATATTACATATTCGAATATGAGTTAAAATTGCACCGAGTTCTCCTTGACGGCCACGTTAGGAATTGTGAAAATTCATTTTTTCATTTATTAAATTTTAAAATAAATTTGGACAAAATTCTTTTCCGCGAAATCATCATTTATTACATCATTTGCACGTTTATTAATGAAGGTTATGCTCATACACTTTCTGTGCTAGGGAACGAACTAGTGTACATACAGGGTATAAAATATATATATATGTTTTTTTAATTTTAGCAGAGGCCGGATGGCAACTGGAAATTGTTCAATCGTTTTAATGTAGACTTCTTATCGTAATTACAAGCGCTTTCGCATGATTCTTGAGTCGTTCTGGAGTCCTGCGGAATTTGTTCTAACGAATTTTATGGTTGGTCCAATGGAAGAGTTGTAATTATAAAATATATAATATTGCAGTAGAAACTTGTTTTTAAAAAGTCTGAATCTTTTTTAAAAAATATAAAATAATTAATTATAAGTTATGTAATTTTTCTGGTTTCCCTCTTGCACATAAGATATGAAGTCTTTTTTCACTTTTCAAGTTTTTAAGAACAAGTCTCCAGTCTTTTTAAAAGATCAAGGTTCTTGTATCAAGTACTCAGGAAGATTATCAATCTTATCAAACGAATCGTGGCAGATAGAAATAAACGATATACATTTTTGCTCAGGCACATTTTATTACCACACAGTCTGAAGTCAACGAGTGAGAGTGTTGCTTACTTTCGGCATATGATAATTCTCCTTTTGCTTTTTTCTTACTGCAGTTGGCTGTCAAACAAACTCAATACGTTATTGATCGTCTGCAAAAATCGCACCCAAAGAAAAAGTTTGAAATTCGTAAGTACTAGAACGTTAGAGACGAAGATATGTCTACAAATAGGTATGCATAGATGGAAGATCTATGTCTGCCCTGCGTCAGACGTTTTCATCCACTATCTACATCGTTAAGAACATTTGCAGGTACTATGACAACCATTGGCGATCGCATTTTAAACAAATCCCTGCCAAAGATTGGAGAAAAAAGTCTCTTCACCAGAGATCTCGAAGATGCTCTAGAAAATGGAGAAATTGACTTAATAGTTCATTCTTTGAAAGATTTGCCCACAACGTTACCTAACGGTATGATCATTGGGGCTGTCTTAACGAGAGAAGATCCTCGGGATGCCCTAGTTCTCAAGCAGAAATTCGATAAAAATACTACTCTGGGTGATTTACCGAAAGGAAGTGTAATCGGTGAGACCTTATATGGAATGTACGGGTGATCTCGCAAACAAATGTAAATGCTTATTAATTTTTGCAGGTACCTCTTCACTTAGACGCACCGCCCAATTGAGAAGGCGGTTTCCCGATTTGACAGTATGCGATATACGCGGTAATTTAAATACTAGGCTTGGAAAGTTAGATGCCGACGACTCGAAGTTTTCGGGCATTATATTAGCTTACGCTGGACTGGCTCGCATGGGTTGGAAATCTCGTATTAACCAGAAATTGGAACCCTCTGAACTGCTGTATGCGGTTGGTCAAGGTGCTTTGGCTGTTGAGTGCAGAGCAAAGGATACTGAAATTTTGGAAATGCTAGGCAGCGTTATGTGCGACGTTAAAACTGCTTGTTGTGTTTTAGCCGAGCGTAGTTTTTTGAAAACCCTTGGCGGCGGTTGCAGCGCCCCTGTGGCAGTAGTTAGTGAATTCAATGGTAAACTTCGTTTGGACGGAGCGGTATGGAGCTTAGATGGCAGGACAGAAATTCGTGACAAAATATCACATCCAATGGATGTTGAAAAGGGCAAGACAATAGATATTATAATTAATACTGGTATAGAAGACGAGCCACCAAGAAAGAAGACGCGGTTAAATGATACCACTACTAAAGCCTTAGGAATCGGCAATACCATCCCCACTCCAGTTATTGACAATACAAATTTTAAAAAGTTATCAAAAGGTTTCGATATTAAAGACTTGGTTGAGAAACATGTTAGTTTGGTAAAAGATTGCCCGGTTAAAAGTTCCAAACTGCTTAAGCACGAAAATGCTGAGTTACGTGAAAGGAACAACGAAGAAATTGTTCATGCTAATCAACTGCCCACCGATATCGGTCTAGATTTTATGGGTCAGTGTCCCTTTGTAAATGATGATATGAAAATCGCGCACGCTATTTCTGACAAATGTCCAATAAAATCAAAATTTGATCAAAAAGATTGGACTAATATTCCAACTTCTTCAAAATGCCCTTTTACGTCCCTTTTAAACGCGAATGCCGAAAGTATATCTCGTACAATTTCGGACTCTGCCCACAAGGCGAATCTCTCTTCGCAAAAGATAACAATGAGCGATGTTACGGAAAAGTGCAAACAAAAAACTGATCAAGTAAATAATAATGCAAATGAAAATGTGTTTTGCGGCATATACCAACACAGTCTCCCTCCTCATAATCGTGAGCTTTATGAAAAAAGCAGAAAATTGGGTCAAATGTTGGCGGAGCAGTTAATCGAGAAAGGTGCTTGGGATGTAATGAAAACCGCTCAAAGTGAAATTCATGCGAAACCGTCATAAGTAACGATCTGTGTGTAACGATATACGATCAATTTACCTTGAATAATTTGTATTGCAAGGAATACAAAGAGAGATAAATTCCATTTCAGTTTATAATGTGCTCAAAAGATTTATTAAAATGTATTTGATTACGTCATAAATTCTTTCGTGCTAGCGTCTTTTAAAGTAATCGACATTTTTTGAAATGTTTTAGTGAAAAAAAGTTTTGTTATTAGTTTTAATGTTGGTATTGGTGTTTTTACACGTATTGTTCAATATAAAATTTTTGTATGTGGTCAAAAACGAGCTCAATTAAATTGTTTTATTCAGCGCGTCAAGTCGTAAACAGTAACGTATCGAGCTAGCTTTAAAGGAGCTACAAGTCCTTTTTTTTTTTTTTTAATAATAATATTTACTTAAGAAGGACGTCTCAAAACAGCAGGACCACAGTATGTTTAAAATAAGAACAGCAAAAAGTTGAAAATATATTTTTGGATATCCTTCAAGTAACACAAAATATTTGTATAAAATCGTTAGTTAATTGTGTAAGGAAATCTAACCCATTTTTTTCAGCCAAGAAACTTCAGATCCATCTGCAACTCTTTAGTGTCCGTTGCAAGGACTTGTCCTCAGCAGTTTGTTTATTTAGTACAGCGGAAAACCAAGTAGTAAAAATGCGATAGTCGAACAAAGTCGACTGTAAGGTAAGCTGCGTCACTTCGCTTTATTATACATTAGTTTCATGTAAATGCATAAATTTCGCGAAAGCCCTTATACTAGAGGATAGTCAACGCGGGATAAATTTTACAAAAATAATCTACGTTTATTATACTGCAGTTGCTTCCGTCATGCTAAACCACAAATTAGGCGATCTAAAAAATCTATATCTATATGATCCAAATTCCCTATGCTCGGTTTACTAAGGATAAATTTCCATCATAAAATATTAAAAATATCACCTTATACCAGAAAGGCTTATTTTTCATTATTTTCGCTTGCGACCTGTAGGTTGCACAAAAGAATGCAGGGTTGCCTCGATCAGAAATTTATTCAACATCGATCGGTGTAATGAAGGTGGGTCTGTTCCTTAGTTTTTGTGGATGTTACGTACGTCCGTACAAACTTAATATAGTCTATACTACAAGTGATGAGGAGTATAATGCAAGTCGCGGACACTGATCAACGAGCGGTGTGTTCTCTCTTAAAAAGAATGAGGGATCAAGCCAATCCACAAAAGCAGATTGAACATAGTGAAAATAGATACCGATTACTCTTATTTCACCAAATATCACTTCATGGGAGCGGAATAACATAAGGACTGCGCCTCGTGCATTACCATGTCTATCATGACTCCGTTATAAATGATAGCTAGCGCAGCGATTATGTGTGGTGTTAGCTCCGTGGTGTAGATTCCGTTTCCCATTTTTTTTTCTATATGTATGCACGGTGGATTCGATAATCGCTCTCCCACAGCTGTTAAATCAGGCGTAAGCTAAATAGCTCACGTTTCGCCTTAGTTTGCTTTTCCAGAGTTGCTATTGGTTGTTTAGAGGTGCATTTGTAAGAGAAAACGGCTATAAATACCAAAATAAATTCCAAACAAAATTATTTACATAAGTAAACGGCTGAACCAAAACAGAAAATCTTAAATGTGTGAAAGGTAAGTAAATCAATTCTTTCTTCTTTTTTTTTTGATTTTTCTAACAAAGTTCGATTGACGAAAGCTATACGTAATACACAACCAAATGGCTTTCAAGATACGCCATTCAATAGACAGAGAGCGAGTTAGCACAAAACACAGCACAGATACAAAATCATGGGGATAACTCAATGCACTTATTTAAATAAATATTTAAAGGGCAGCTCGTTGACACGCGAGTTACGTTACTTCGTAACTTGTCTTTGAAAATAAATGGAAAACAAAGTTTTTCTACTGCAATTACTTTATTAACTGCCTCATTTTTCTTTTACAATCATATCAGTATTTATAACCTCTAAAATATTTTGCAAATTTTAAAATGTGCTAGCCTAGGCTAAGTTGGTGAGAAGAGTAATGTGATATAGGCTTGATTAGAAATGACGATTTAATGTCCAATGTTTAAAGTCTACTGACTTTAGATTATTGGAAATTTTGAATTTGTGTTTGGGCTGATTGGTGGGGCCGTAACTCGCACACAAAATAAGTAACACAGAATGTGTTTGATCAAATCTTAATAGTGAACTGGAGAGTAATTAAAACAAGTACAGTGATGCATAAGAGAGAAATCGGAAGTAATAAAGGTTAAGACATTTGCTCTTAATTGGATAGCGAATGCATAATAAAAGATGCGAGAGATTATCCTGTTACTATCGCAAACCGGCCGTATCGAACGTCATCGTTATCTATCAGCATAGGCGATCCGAGATTTTAGGATCCATCATTACTTACACGAATTCACGGTCACCTAACATATTATGAATAACAAATAATTGTAAACACGCTTTTATTTAAGCGAACTAAAAGTTGGGAAATAGATTTTATCTCAGCCACTTTTATGTGAGGCGTTTGAGATTTTAGTGCGTACGCAATCGGTTGTTTCTAATCGCCCTAATGATGCTTGTAAGCGATTTTTTCAGATTGATCAGGTGAAACACAACGAAGCGCGGATAAATAAGTCCTAAATGAACGATGAAACACAATGAGAAGCCGTGTTACTCTATTATTTGATGGACACAAAAAAGGAAATCAATGTAAAGCTGACAACCCAACGCAATCACATATCGTTCTGGTAATTTATAGCTCACAATACCATCATGTAGCGTCGAGTCGACCATAGAATCAACCGTTACCTACCTAGTCAAGCGGAATAAACGCGATCAATAGCGAAAAGCACGAACGGATGCTAATGATAGTCTGACACAAATATAAACACTTTTGGATTTTTCTACACTGCATTCTTTCTGTCTATTTATTTCTTTGATAATACTCACCAAGTGAAATTTATTGGACCAAGTACTAGGATAAAAAGAACCAGAAGAAGTGGCACGCTGCACTTATCATTGGACTGTTAAGCAATTGAAAAAGTAATTACATTGCACAATAATACCGTTTTTGGTCTTTTTGTTTATTAGAAAAACAAGTAAGAACATTATAGCCGGCCAAGGCCAATCATTAAATATCCTTATCCATCCTTATCTCTGACATAATTCTTATTTTTGGATCAATTTTCATCACTACATATTAAAACTTCGATTTTTCTGCTCTCTTCCGTGAAAGTACTTATTAGGGTAGGGTCCAAAAATAGGCCGAGATGGTCCAAATCTCGTGCAGTTCGTTTTTTTATAATAAATTATTGTTATAATATGATTTTCATCGTGAACCATTGAATATACCTTTCTGTTGTATAAACTTTAGTTTCCGTTATAGGAGGGGGGGTTGAAAAATCTCCCCAGCCGATCCAAAGTTTTTATATCAATTTCGAATATCGAAATTGCGGTATTACTTAGCCACTTTTGTCGAGAAATTTTCAAAATTACAATTTTTACCATATAAAGTATCTTTCAGAATAGGGCGTTATATGGGGAGTGGTCGGAAAAGTGGACCGATGCAAACCATTTTCAATAGCGTTCGTCCTCAGGAATTGCGACCTTTAGCTTGAACAAAAATTTACACGGACAGACAGGCTTAAGTCAATTCAGATTACGATTCTGAATCGAACGGTATAATAAAAGGTGTGTCTATCTTAAGCCCTTTTGCTTGCTTGTTACATATGTCCGCGCTAACTTAGTATAGCCTACACCACAAGCAGTGTATACAAAGGAAAAGATAGACTAGACACTCAATGTGATAATTGCCATGTGGCATATTGCCTGACGCATTGACGCTTTCAAGTCTTTTAATGTGTGTGTGAAAAATAATTAGATTACATTTCTTTTATTAATTATTCATCTTTAATGAAATAAAAATCCTTTAAAATTCTTTATTTATGCAATATTTGGAAAAATTTTCATTTAAATACAATACAAACAAAAAAATGTTAGTGATTAGAGCAAGTTTTCCACTTTTCCTTGCGATGCAAATGGGTTAAAGCCTAAATTTCAAGCAAAACAAAATCGGCCAACATGGTCCGATAACGCATCTATCTGCTGTGACGGAGGCACTAGCAATATTTACGAAACATTGTACTAAACTATCGGTTGTCGGAACTAAAGAGGTGGTCCGACTGTTTCTCTTAAATCTCTGGACAATGTAAACCAGATTTATCAAGCAGAATAATGTATACGTGTAGGTATCGATTCTTATCTGAAAACCCGACAGTTTTTATTTGTCATCACATAGAAAAACTTGTAAAAAATGAAAATAACTGATTGACTGTTTGTTAACTTTCAAGCGAAGGTATTTCGTAAGCCGTAATAAAAATTCCACATAACATTATTGTTTTCTAAATCACATATATACGCGTCCAAATGCACGTCCAAATGCACGAAACACATCGTGAGATGTAACATGAACAAAACAAATATGTATGTATCATGTCAATATTGTCTTATACAAGTCCAATACTCCAATGAAATTTTTCATTCAATAGAGTCAAAGCCTATTTCTGAACTTGAGCTGGTACCAACTCTGTGCAGTCTGTGCAGAGGCGTCAACACGAATGTCCGCTAAATGAACACAAACGATCACTAAGAAGTCTATTTAAGACTGATCTTAATCTCATGAGAACACCATGATATTGCATTGAAGTTGCGACAATACCGGAAATCTGTGGTAGGCTGTTTATAGACGTCCGTGTACCGAATAAACCCGATCGTAACTTGAATATGTTATAGTAAGAAGAAAAATGTATACTTTATTTGTAACTATTCGTTACGAGCGAGTCGATCGGTAATCGACAGCTATCGAGTTTACTCGGTATAGAGTGCTATAAGCCGGCGCCTGATAATCCAACACACTCGACACACATTTTGTACACACTTTCACTTCGAACACTTCGAAATATTTATTAAATTAAATTTAGTTTGCAAACATAAATTAAACTGAAGTGCACACTGTTAGTGTGTGTTTGAAAAAGGCATAGTGTTTACCCTTGGCCTTCAAAATCATTACGGGAGTACTAACACAATAGAATTACCTCTAGTCGCTCGTTTCAGATAGCGCTGTCCACGCGATTTTCACCAGATATAAAAGTAAACCTTAATTTAAAAAATATTGAAGTTCGAAGTGACAATGCGTTGGCTGCGATACTATAACACTAACGTATGATATACGGTAGGCGGCACATGCTTAATACTAGAACTACCGAGCACGTCATTTTGATCTTTAAAAAAAAAAAAAAAAAAAAAAAAAAAAAACAATTACAAAACATGTAATGTTCGAAATTTTCTTTGGGGACTTTTATTTATATAAAGAGATCTTTAAATGTCTATAATCACTTCTTCCCTAGCTAGTCTAGTTTTCGAGATGCCGATGACCTATGGCTATTTCTACCAAGAGGGATCATTTTAATGACCAATTCATTTGACCACTTGCCACAGTGTCGTAAAAATGCGGATAGGAATCTGAAATTTAATAGAAAGAATAATCAATGAAGAATGCGAGATTAAGAAGTGGGTGTGATCTTGTCTTGCAATATGGAAGAAATTGCAAAAATCTCGGAAAAATGCTAACAACTTTTTCATACTCTTGATGATGTAAATGATCATCAAAATTACCTTCACTTTTAGTCCAAAACGCACCCAATTGGCGAAAAACTTTCAATACCAATTCATTTCCCCTTTGAAATTGGACTGCAAATCCTGTCAGAAAATTGTATTTATGTGCGTACTAGCAAATCGCTCGGGATCATTTTCGAATCAAACACGCATATGAATTTGATGAACATTTAGTTGAATATCGAAAAATGGGCGCGGGTAGGTAGGTCGCAATCATTTTTTCAAACATTTAATTGCATTAATCGATCACGGCATGCTTGTGGCAAATTTCAGTTTCCTACCTTCATTTTTACGACGAGGGATCAAAATGATCCATTGGATGGTAGAAATAGGTATAGGCAAAGCGTCAGTCGTTCTAGTGTTGAGCATGCAAAAAATATTAAGCTCCGCTACGACATGCACAGTACACCGCAACTTGCACAATTAACCGTAGCAACTGAACGTACATTAGAGGCTGGCATAGCATAATAACATAGAGTGGTTGCCTAAAAATAAATTTATATTTTTTTAAATTTCGTAATTGTGGCCAGATCGCTTGACCAATATAGCTTACTTGTGTTAAGTTAATGTGTATATGAAAATGAACATATCTTGTGCTTAATTTTCTGTGAGAGAATTTTTAAACTTTTAAAAAATAATTTTGCAAAAGAAATCAGACAGTTTCTCTTTAATAGAGATCTGCATCTTTTGAGGGAGAAGAGATGGTATAATGTTTAGCATTCCCCGCCTTTCATTTAATGTAAAAATTTCGTTGTTGAGATTGAATTACTTTCTCGTGGTTTTTATGAAAAAAAGAAATGAAAATAACGCGAAGAGATTAACTTACACATAATCATCTACTAATAGTTTTTTTTTTTTTTGTTTTTTTTGCTTTTTTATAGTTGTCTGTACAGCAGTGATTATATATTAAAAATATTTTACAATATTTTATTTCTTATCATATCGTTTAGTAATAATAAAAATGCATCTTTATTTACAATATCATTGCTAATGGCTTAAACTTATTTTATGATAACTGTACATTATGGCCATATCCACTTTTATCCTTATTTGCATGATTTCTTGCTTTGTAGACACTTTGTATATAACTAATACACTAAGTTGAATAGTGATGAAAAAAAAGCAGGAGAGTGTATAAATTGTGGCTAATATATGCATATGGATCGATATAGATACAAACTTTTTAATGTATCACTCACTACTTCTCCTAAATATGATTAACAACACTTTCTCGAAAATTTTTAATTTTTTGTACAAAGTAAGATTCCAAAGTTTCGGCGCACTTATAAAAGGATGAGTCCTTCGAATTGTAGTAGCGGCAGTTATCGAAAACTTTCGTCATATCACCAATGAATTCAGACAATTTCAAATAAATATTTTTGTTGACTTTTTCCTCTATTTGTTTTAAATCTGTAACGAATTATTATAATATACAGAATTTCATGTAAATATCAGTTCGAAATCATTTCGCTTTGAAATTTTTCATTCATCCTGAAAGCCGGTCTCAGAAATCGTTCAATGGTTGTCAATCGAATATCTCTTAGAGTTCGAATTCATAAATCTTCAAATCAAAAATTTCTACGGCCACG
Source organism: Glossina austeni (assembly GCA_000688735.1). Lineage (NCBI taxonomy): Eukaryota > Metazoa > Arthropoda > Insecta > Diptera > Glossinidae > Glossina > Glossina austeni. The sequence goes on along the minus strand of KK502415.1, from coordinate 1,963,876 downwards.
ATTAGATGATGATCAGAGGCTTGAAATCTTTCGATACTTAATTGACATAATGCGGTTTTTTATGCACGTACACCACTTGACGTATGAGCTAGATAGATCTTTTTCACTTGAATCGGAATTGGAATTTGGAAATCTTATCTAATCTAAACAAGCCATGGGCAACAGCCGGCTAGTGGCGCGCATCATGTCTGTGATTTGGTCGCGTTCGGCCCGCTTAAAATTTCAAGTAGTTAAATGTGCTCTACCAGCTCAACTGTACGACTGTACCAAATATGAAATGTATTTAGAAATCTTTTTTCTTCTTTTGTTGATTTTGTTGATTGAGCCATAAAATGATTTAGAAAGAAGAAGAATCTACTTGGACCTTGCTTTCCTGATGTAAAAAGTTTACCCCCATGTTATAAACTATGGCTGAACTTATGTTCATAAAAAAGATTTCACGTATTTGGAGGCATAAAACAAACCTACACGATAAAACACGCGATGTAACAGTATTGGATTAGGCCTATTCGTACCAAACTGCTGTTTACCACGAGTTGAAGTCAGAGTTAATTGGCCGGACTTTTTTTGAAAAGTTTTTACCATTCGCGACAACACTACTTTCGTTAAGCGAAATGTATTTAAACAATTCGAATTTTGAGGTGAATTGTCTTTTATGGGGAAAATAGTCGCATAGTTTCAAAATATTGATATATTACTCAATGTATTCACAACATTTTTCAAGCGTTTATATACTAACCCATTGGTTCTTTTATGACATTATAGTAATCAGGTGCTTCCTTGGGATCAACAGGCTCCATGAAGGGCCAAGCGCTTTTGTGTGACTGTTAAATGAATATAAAAATTTCGAAATTTATCATTCTCCGCAAAAGTGTGTATTATATAACGCTGATGAAAAAGCCTTTACCTGGATTTGTTTAATAAGCTTCCGTAATTCAATCATTTCTTTTTCAGTTAAATATTTCATGTTTGCCATATTCACAGAGTTATTTTTTTGACAAGCAGGACATACATACTCATCAATGAATTCCGCTTCGCTCTGTACAATACCCACGCATCGTCCATGAAACCAGTCTTGGCACTTATCACAACATATATAGAATTGAGACTCGTCGTAGGGTTGTCGGCATAAGCAATACAACTCTTGTGTCTCTCTTGCTCGTTTACAATCATCACAGATAAATTCAGACAGTTTTTTCGATGTTTCCTCTGAAATATTTACACAATCGCCATGGAACCAGTTGCTGCATATATCGCAACCAACGTAAAATCTGAGATACCATTTAATCAATAAATAAACGAACAATAATTTCAATTCAATTATCAAAGAATTTTACTCTCTTTTCATTTACATAATTTTACTTTTGCAATACCCTCTGCTCTCTACAATAAACCAATAAGCTATTCTTATTAGAAATAAACCAATGTAAGATATGCAAATGCCTACGGCAAAGCTCATGAAACTATTACCGTGCGAAAAACTCTAAAGGCAAGGCCCACTTTTCTTTTTTTGTCCAATAAACTAGTGCTGGTATTGATTGCGTGAAATCAACAAAACGCGATCAAAAATAATGCAGACCCAATGACTCCTCTAATTACGGAAATAGTAATAGGAAACCTTGTCTTATGCACGTGTTAAAGCGTTCATTTTTTACCCGATATATATATGATGTGCAAAACAAAAATTTAATAACTAGTGTCCACTCCGAACGCTACAAAGGCCTCTCTAAAGATGTTTTAAAAGTGTTGGTTAAGAAATTACAATATTTTCATAAATAAATAAAGTCCACAAAAATTAAAAAAAAAAAAAAAGAAAAAACAAACAAATAAAATGGTGCGCAAGATCGATTGTTTTTCGCTCTATCTATTTTAGAGTACATTCTCATTTTATGCCGTACTGTAGACATGTGCTTTGACTGAGTTCGCAGATGTTCGATATCAATCCGGCTGCAATCAGGAGAATGTTTGTGGAGACAGACTGTAACGTATTATTTAAATAAGTTATGCAAGGATGTAAATTATCGACTCACGAACCTAACGCATGTTTTCCGGCCTGGCTCGTCGGATGGGTTGGGTAAATAATTAAATTAGGTTCGCAATAGTTTATTTGTTTCGCTACACCTGTCTCATTATTTTAGAATAACATGCTTACTGAAAATTTTTCAATTTGGAATACTTTACGGAGGAAACAAAAAAGATTTATAATTGTGCCCTATTCATTCTGCCTATCCCTCACCCCTCAGTTATAAATATTTTTATAAATATAATTATGAAATAATTTAATAAAAAAAAAAAAAAGAAGAAAATTATCAGAAACCTCTTGCTGAAAAAAAAATAAGAAAAAACAAAAAAAAAACTACCAAAAGTTGGAAATCTATTTGGCTATTTTTGTGATGACTGAAGGAAAATTTTGCGAGTTTC